>OZ005654.1:73985898-74210898 GCA_963930645.1 Salticus scenicus | reverse complement strand
TTTTATTTGGCTTCAAATTCAATGGATTTAACCCCACTATTTCATTGACAAAATTTCATCATGTGTAATCGCAGAAGCCTTATTAAAATTTTCAATTATAAATTTCCGATAACAAACTAAAAATTAGAAATTGACAGCTATGAAATTCAACCGTCATATCTTCTTAGAGTTGTAATTTCTTACGAAAAATTTTACTAGATATATGTTCCTCATGTAGGGTTTTCTACTTCAAGTTTGTTATAAGGTAAACGCACCAGTAGTGGACCCTGTACCAGTAGTGGACACTTTCAATTTTGAACTCGCAAAATAAGCTACCTAAAAATTCTGAAGATTCGAGCCATGTTCAGGAAGGGAGTTATAGTCCTCTACTGTTAAACCCTTTAACTAAAAATAATTCCGGCCATTAGTTTTAAAATAATGTTTGTTTAACTAAAAATATTTGCACTTTTTTGTGATTTTGCCGTTTTCTTCTCATCACTTTGAATAAAGAAAGGAAATTTTATTTGATCTCTCTCTGCTTATTTTTAACTGATTTTTTCCACCTTTTGCTTTCGTATGACTAAAATAAGTATGCAGAATTCTTTACTTTTGCTGTTTTTTAAATCTTGTATTAACACATAGTATTTTTATGAGTGTCCACTACTGATACCAAAAAATGTCATCATGACCAATAGTGGACAGCCCTGTTCATACTGGCTCATGTGACTTTTTAGGTCAGATCCAGTAGTGGACACAATTCTGTAATCTCGCAATTTTAGAGTTGAATTCAGTGTTTTTACACGTCACTCTAAAGCTACGCATTTAGCAGTTGGCGCCTGTATGGGGCTCACTCCTAGGAGGTTAAGGTGACATGCTATCACAATTTTTACCTTCTACGGAGAAGGTGGATTCCAGGCTTTCCCAAATTTAGAAAACTGAACAAAATGGAAATTCGCTTGAATCATGAGATAATCTTGGGACATTTTAATTCTTTTATTCGCATTTCTTTTTTTGGGTTCAATATTGGACTAGTTGGTTACGTTCTGTTCCCATTGAAACATCGACATTGAAATAGCATAACTACGGTCAGTATTTAAAGAGTTGAGCATGAGTGAATTTTATGTCGCACTAGTGCTACACTATGAGCAGTTAATGACGGTCTTAAGTATAATTATTATGTATATCCATATGGAAAAAAATATGGATATAGAAAAAACGGTTTCCTATTGCCTAGAACGAGTATTCCCCGTTCTGCAGTCGTCTACTGTACTTGAATTCTTAAATTTAAATGTGTAAAATCTATATCTTTAAAAGTAATAAGACATATTACTTTGTTTTAAATTCTTTTTCCGTGATAAATGTGACGCCAGTTTTACGCCGTGATTAGAATAATAGAAAATAAATAATATTGCGCTTTGTTTCAATAATAGATATTAAAAACTTAGAAAAAATATACCACTTTATTATTCAGTATTAAAAAAACATTTAAAATTTTTTTTATATTTTATTATGTTACGTCATGCGATAAAATTTAAATAGCATAAACGGTAGAGTAAGCGAATGCGAAAATGTCACAACAAGATTAAAACAGAAAATTTGTTTTAAAAAATCTGATAAAAGTTAATAAAAATCAATTATATTAATTTAAAAAAAGGAAAAAACAAAAGTATTGTTCACTGCGTATTGCTCTTTCAAATAATAGTCCTCGTCTTACCGCGTTTTTTTTACCGTCATGTTACTTAACTTCAGGTGCACGAATCGTAGAATATTCAAGTTGAAAACAAAAGACAAAAGGGACAAAATAGAATTTTAGCAGTGAGAAACTGGGAAACGTTATGTAATATTTAAGAACAAAGACTTAACATTTCAGAATCGAGTATAAACCTCTTTGCAACTGAAGTCACGCCTTTACACAGTTTTTCTAGAACTTTACATTATAAAACAAAATTATTTTACATACTTCCAATTAAAACATTTAAATTTTGTCTTCAGCATTCGATGTAGTAAATGCCATTGACATTTATGCATACCAGCGTCACATAGAGAGTCATATACGAATACAGAAACTAGTTTTTTTTTAATACTGTTTCCGCAATACAGAGGCGGGGCTTCATTTCTTTTGGAATTTTTTCACAATCTCTCACTTGCATTGCGATAATTTTATAAAAATGATCCAATTTGTATCATAAACATCGAAATGTTGCTTAGAAAACAATTAGAATAATATTAAGGTAAATTAAAATAGTTTTTCGTCAAAATATATACAGATATTTACTCACAGAGGATTCAAATTATTATAAGTGACGGCCCCCTAACAACAGTAAAAAAGAAATATCATTGTAACTCAAAAAATAATGTTAAGAACGAGCTGTAAATTTGGAAACCCATGTTTTTGATGATGCCCGTTCTATTTATGCAAAAATTAACATAGGTCATAATTCATAATTTTTTCAAATATGAAATTATTAATAATTTTCATATTTCAAAAAAAAAATTTTAATCAAAAATATGCATGAAATGCACTTCATTCTGTCATATAAAAAAAAAACAGACTTTGAATATCATAATTATTTTGGAAGGTATGAATTAATGTTTGTCACATTCGTTTAACATTAGCGCCCTTATAGTTTGACAGCTTATAACTCTGTGAAGAATTGAGCAAAATATATAAACTATGCCATTTTCCGCGATGATTTTTTCCCAAAGAATTCAAATAAATTATAAAAAATGGGGGTTACCATTGAAAAAAAATGAAGTTGATGCCAGTTTTAATATGTAGACGACCCCTTAAGCAAAATCTAACTATATCATTATAAAGTAGACGCTATTACAAATCGATTGGTACCAACCACATGTTTCTACGATAATTTACGGCGAAATTAGGTGGGGGAGAGGGCGTTTTTTTTTTTTTTTTTTTTTTTTTTTTTGTGGCTGACTGTACAATAGATGCCAAAATTTTCATTTATTCTTAAGTAATTTTAGCCCCGCCTTTACTTCGCACCATTTTATTTATAGAAAAATTTTCTTCGATATATAATTTCGATAAAGTAAGAAAAAATTATCCTTAAAAATTAAGTGGTATGAAAAAAAGCCGGGGCTAAAAATTCTCCGGAATAAATTAAAATGTTGATGATGGTATCTTATTGGTGATAATGGCATTTATGTAGTACTAATTGTTATTAATTTTTTTCTCTTTCAGCAACATTATCTCTTCAGAATTGAGAATCGTGTCGAACGTCTTCTCTAATATTTAACAAAATACAATTTTAGCAAATGTTTCCGATTCCATAAAGAAACTATTATTATTTATTTTAAAAGTTTACATATTATACGTTTTTAACGTATTTCAACAAAAATTATTGATTTTTCACAAACCATATCTACAATCAGTCCAATTGGTATTCATCAACATTTTCCAAAACAAATAGCTCAATTTTCCAGGAATTTTTAAATAACAAAAAAATTAAACCCTTATTAATCATGCAATCTGCATTATTATAATGCATATATTTTTTTAACGATATTCTACATCCATATTTTTTTTTTTTTTTTTTCATTTTCTGTAGATATTTACTGGATGATTTCGATTACTTTATAGATTTATTGATATAATGAAACAATGATATATGAAACAATGTAATAAGCTTTTTTTTAAAACTTATAATTATGGTAATTCAGAGCTTTTATACTGGAGACATATTCATTTTTAAGATAAATTATATTTTATTTTATAGATAGCTTTCGATCTTATTGCATAACTGCCAACATTCTAAATATTTCGTAAACTATTTGTATTCGCCCCTATTTTCACACTAGATAATTTTTAAAGTAATTTTTTCAAATGTGATTACGGTGAAAGAGTTGCCAACCTAATCCTGCGAACTGTTAGTACTGCCCATTTTTCTACACCACTTAATTTTTAGAGCAATTGTTTTCTTAATTCATCGTAAATATATTTGAAGAGGATTACTCAAAAATTAAGTGGTGTAGAAAAATGGGCGGTACTAACAATTTGCCGGATTAGGTTGGCAGCTCTGCGATTAAACAGGAAGAAAAATACTCTTAAAAAAGGCGTGTAGTAACAATTTTACGGAATATTAATTAGAATGTTGGCAGTTATGTTATTGCCGGGCTCCCACTGTCTTGTCTATTTTCAAAAACTCTTCAATTAGTATTATTTAAAAATAAATTTCATCCGAAATATATTAGGTTGATTCATAAATAATTTCCGAGGTAGTTAAAATAGAATACACACCAATAACATTATACAACGAATATAATAATGTATATTAGGTATTATTTCTTGCCGAAGAATAAGCCCCTCCCACATATAATCATGTCACGTCTTTGTAGGTGAAGTCTTAAATAACTTCCTTTGTTTTTAGAACGCATGTATTTTGCTTTCATTTAGTTACAAAAATATATCAATTTATTATGTGTTTACCATTATTATGTATGACGTTCTCTCATCTTCTTGGCAGCTTATATATTCCTTCCTTGTAAAATGTGGTTAGGTTCGATTGGAAGAAATTTTCGACAGCCTGCCTGACTGGTTCTTCAGATTTGAATGTTTTTCCTTTCAAAAAGTTTTGTAAGGAACAGAAAAGTTGAAAATCTGTTGGGGTAAGGTCCGGGGTGTAAGGTGAGTGCCGTAAAACAGGCCATCCGAGCTCTAGAATTTCTTCTTGAGTCACCCTTGCTATATGTGGTCTTGCATTATCATGTAAAAGAATGAGGTTTTTGCTATTGGCGAGTGTAGGACGTTTTTCATGAAGTTTCTTTTTCACTCTTTGCAGTTTCTGAACATATATGTGTGGAATTTGACTTAATAACTCGTGATGGATTAGTCCTCGACAATCCCACCATACACACAAAAAAATCTTTTTTCCAAGGATGTCAGCTTTCGAATAAAGTAAGGGATTTTGTTCCTTATCAAGTCACTATCTTTTACGGATGATATTCTCATAAGTAATCCATTTTTCATTGCCAGTTATTATCCTATCTTAAAAAAGGCTCGTTTTTTTCTCGTGAGAGCAAACTTGTAGCGATAAACAGACGATTTTGTTTATTCTGTTCACTGAGATTGTGTGGTATCCATACTCCTAATTTGCTGACTTTCCCTAATTTCTTCAGGTAGCGGAAAATAGTTGATTGTGGTGCATTCAACTTTTCTGCTATGGCTCTAAATGATTGGCGTGGATTTTGTTCCAATATAGCCTTTACAACGTTGTCATCAATGTCTCAGTTCGTCCTTTAAAGTCGTATTTCCAGAGCGGAATTTTGTAAACCTATATCTAACTGTCCGATTAGTTATTAGTCCTTCACCGTATTCATTGCACATTTTTTCAGCTGTCACTTTAGCACTATTGCCTTGTCTGAATTCCCAAAGCATCACATGACGAATATGCAATTTTTCATTCTCCATTTTAGGAGTTTGGAGCAACAGCTTAATCAGACATACACCAGACAAAACGATTGTTAGAAGAATAATTGAACCACAGATAATATAGTAAGACAGATGGCATACGCTCAATAAAATCAGACCAATGAGTACAGTAATACCAGTGACGGCTGAAAGCCAATGTTTCCAAATATTTGCATAATTCCATTAAAATAAAAGGTGATCGCTATTCTGATAGGTTAAAAACGAACATAATATACAAAGTTCTACACATTTAAAGAATTTTATTAATATTTGCAGTATGCATGCTTTGAGCGTTGGTCCAATGCAAGTAACAGCCAAACACACTACATGATGAATGCAGGGGGAGGAGCCTATCTTTGAAGCCCTATATTCATTGTATGATGTTTCTGGTGTAAATTTTAACGAAATTGCATCGGAAATTATTTATGAATCGACCTAATACATTCTTATGTTATAACAAAATTTGCTGTATGCATAAAATTACTAAGTAGCACAGAAAAACAGGACCAATGGAACCCTTTATTTACAACTCTTATGAAAAATAACATTGAACTTTAAAATAACGTGCAATCACTTTTTCTGCCTTTATTAGAAAAATATTAAGGAATCAGAAATATATATTAATATTTGACACGAACAACTGCAGGCTTCCCAATTATTATTATTATTATTATTATTATTCCGGAGAATTTTCAGCTGTGCCATTTCACACAGTTTATTTATAGAATAATTTTTTCCTATTACGATAAAATAAGAAAAAGTTACTCTTAAGAAAAAGTGATATGATTTAAAAGCGAGGCTATAAGTGCTTCGGCACTAATTTAAAAAGTTTACGCTTTTTGACTGCCAGAAAATTTTTATTATATATATATATATATATATATATAATTTTCTGGAACAGTTTCCACTTATTAAATAAAATAAAAATTTCTACGGAAATTTTCCGGTGACCTAAAATTGTAAAGTTGGCAATAATGCACAAATGTACAGATTCGGTCTTAATTGTTCACTAATACACTTAATTGTTCACTAATACACTTAATTGTTCACTGTTAAATACTACTTTTTCCATTTTTATTAGCAGTTTTTGAAATTATTTATAGCTTTTGAAATTGTTTAGCTTTTGAAATTACTTCCTTTGTAAAACACTAAAGATTTTTTTTTAGCTATCCTATTAACACTTTAAAATATTTACTTATTTAATTTATAAAATAAATATCTTTCAGAGAAATTTCATTTAATTAAAAGATAACATTAAATATTTATGATAAAAATGTTCTTAATTAGATTTTAGAATACTCTTTTGAAGCCATCTTTTTCATGTTTAAAAATTATATCGTTGTAATTGTTAGCGGCATTATATACACATTTTGTTGAATTATTAAAATATTTAACTTTAAGAACAAAAACTTTACACTTTTTTTAGTAAATGTTTTGTGTTTCAGTAAATAAAGGGGATTTTAATTTTTTTTTTTAAGTGTGTTGGTATAAAGTGGTTAAAAATGTCTTCACAAAAAAAAAAAAAAAAAAGAAAGTAAGTAAGTAAAAGCACCTTTTTTTTTTTTTTTTTCCTGCAAATATTAAAGATTCTTCTTTATTTATTTATTTATTTATTTATTTATTTTTTTTTTCGGAACAAATACTTTATTTTACATGAAATTTTGTATTATTTATTTATATTTCATTTTATATTCAGTATAACACATACTTTACATTTGTAAAAAAAGTATTTAGTTTTTATTTTTACATTGAATTTTTAAGCAACATCCAACATTTTTTTGCGTCAAAATAAAACATCACAACTATTTTGACAGTTGTCATGACGCATTATAAATTTTTCAAAGGAAAAAACTTCTTCCTGAGTTGCATTTTGACATTAAGTTTCATTCCTTTATCAGCAGTGAAATGACAGCTTTCCGAAAGTTCTTTCAAAACAGAAAAAAAAAAATTACAGTTACTTTTTGGAAAGTCAAAAAATATCAAAAAAAAAAAAAAAAAGTAACATTTTTTAAATTGTTACATATTTTACATTTTTTAACACATATTCATTTTTATTTATATACGATTCTGTCACTTTATTACACGTAATATTTAAAATTAAAAAAAGAAATTAAACTTGTTGTATAATACATATTTGTCAACATTACTATTTTTCAAATAAGATTCACTGCCAAAATTTTTTACTGTAAATTTCTTCTACTAATTTTCTAATTAATTAAGTTAAAAATTACTATTAAAAATCGTCGTAAAAAAAGACTACCAGTACAAAGCGGGAGATTTCGCAGGTATGAAATGCATTTCATGATATATATACGTAGCTGCCAGCTTTTCCGCTTTCGGAAATTTTGAATATTTTTTTTTTTTTAATTTTATTTAATTAATGAAAATTATTACACAATACATAAAGTTCTGAAACGCAGTACTGAGACACTCTATATTTATAAATTGCTATTAAAATTTCGCAGTAGCTAAAAATCGTAAAATATGGCAGCTATGTATGTATAAGCATACTTGCCAACATATTAATTAATATTCCGTAGTATTTTAGCCCCACTTTCTTTTACACACCGGTATATTTTTAGAGTATTAATATTCTTGTTTAATCATAATTGCATTTGGAGAATGTTACTTTAAAAATTTACTGGTGTGAAAAAAAGGGCGTGACTCACAACACTACGGAATATTAATTAGAATGTTGGCAAGTATGGTATAAGTATACTATATACATGTAGCAGGCATAGGTTTACATACTTGCCAACATCTTAATTAATATTCCGTAGTGTTGTTAGTCCCGCCTTTTTTTCACACCAGTAAATTTTTAGTGTAATATTTTCCAAATGCAATTACGATTAAATAAGTAGAAAAAATACTGGTGTGAAAAAAGAAGGCGGAGCTAACAATACTACGGAATATTAATTAGTATGTTGGCAAGTATGTGTTTATATGATATAATATCTTCAGCCATGTTATGGGTTTTATAAATAAGAAATAGACTTTACTAGAGCTACATATATTTTTATTGATACTTAACCCTTCCACGACCGCTGACGTAGATTCACGTCATTTGAAAATCTTAACTCCAGCAATGGGTGTTTCTTTTGCAATTTATATGTTATTTGTTTCTTAAAAATATACACAATGTTCATATTTGTACAATCTGTATATTATGGATACAAATACTTTGATTAGAGAGAGTATAATTATAATGTATATCTATTCGTAATATTAATGTGAATTCAGTAAATTTTGTTCAAAAAAATTGTAACTTTGGTGAATAACGCCCACAGGCGTACCTTACTGTCAAAAAGACAAAAACATGAGGTCGCGAAAGTGTTAAGTAAAAATTTCTAATCAGGTCAGTGTACCAAGCGCAGTTGCCAACTTTACCCCATTTATCTACCGGATAAATTTAAATAGAAAGTTTTACATGCTTCTGAGCAGTTTTCAGTGATAAGTAAAATAAAAATTTCCATGAAATTTTTACGGCTAAATTTGGTAACAATGATATAAAATATATTGAAATCATATATTAGACATTTTAGTACACATTATCGCTTTTTCATTGCAGGTAAACGTGTTATTTAATATATATAAATATAAATGTTTCAGTGTTTCTTGTAACTACCGTTACTGTCTGTCGACATACAAGAATAGCTCCTGCCAAGAAGTCTGTGTTGTTGTTTGTTTGCTGTTTCTTAAGCCACTCGGAAATTCCGAGCCTCAGTAGTGGAACTATCCGGATTTTAACGCTTAGGTTTTACAGAGGAGGGCCGCTATGGGAGGAAGAATGACTTAGCTCCAGAAGCTGGCGAAAGATGGCAGCACCAGCAAACAACAGGAACTCGAATTTTGATCCGGATCAAGGCCGAGTTAAACCCATGTTCCGGTACCTCCAGAGGTATAATTTTTGATGGGATCTTGGAGGACTTTGCGACTACGACGGAATTTAACGTGCACTAGTCGCCATTAGCGTACTTCGCCCGCTCGAGGACTGATCCCACAATCTTTCGATCACGAACTCGCTGCTCTTACCGACCAGGCTACCGCAGTCGAGTCTGCAATTTTGTGATGCCGTGGAAACAACCTTGTTTCTTTTTCGACAGCGGTAGCCAGAAAAAGGAATCCACTTTGGATGACTGAACTCATGGATGGCGTATTGTCGATATTTGTATTATAATAATAATTATTATTATTATTAATACTTGTTAGCGGGAACTATTCTTGTGTGAGATAGACAGTAAAAATAAAAGCTAACTTCAAGTGAATCACCAACTTTAATAGGTGAACAATTTTTGGTGGAAAGACCGGCTTCAGTTAATGAATGTCCAGGCTTCATTTCATGCATTTATCAACTACACGGAATTTTAAATAGTGCTTTTAGTTTTTCCAGTTTTATTAATATTTTCCAACAAGTTTGAAAATTGTTAATATCTTCGGTTTGTCTATCTGTCTGTCCGCGCTCTAACTTCCGTAAATATAAGTAGAATTTCTTGAAACTGATATATGTTTATATCATGTTCACTATCGGATGTTCCTTATCGAAAATAGAGTGAATACCTCTATTGGTTTATGTACAGGGACACCCGAAAATATTCTAAAGCATTGCGTTCTAAGAGAGGTAATTCTATAAATCACATTTTAATATCTTTACTTTGCACAAATCTTAACGAAATTGAAATATGTTATTCACGTTCGCTATCATATGTCTTCTGTAGAAGAAAATGGAGTGAAAACCTCTACTGGTTTGTCCTAAAATTTTACTCTTAATTTATTCTACTGTCACCAATACCACCAACAGAGAATTTGTTTTAAATACTTATCTCAATTTTAATGCTGAAATATTATGTTAAAAGTTTTGTTTTAAAATTGTGGTGACAATGTAATAGAATAAGCGTAAAATTTTAGGAACGCTGTACTATCGTAGGACTGTACTATCGTAGTAATAATACTGATATTGCCCATTATATATTTTCGAATATTAAAATAATTCGTTATTTAATTAAATTAAAATTAAAACACTGTCATAGTTGCCTAATTGTACGGTTTTTTAACGCCACTATTTCTTTATTAGGGGGAAAAAAATCTTCGAGTTTAATGGACAGGAAACTGCTAAAAAAATATATTACAAATTTTTATTAAAAATTTCGTTTAGAAAAAAAAAAATAATAATAATACAGGTAAGCAGCTATGCACAGTTGATACTAAATCTTGATGGTATAAAAATCTCCAGTGTATCATTTATAACGTAAAAATGCATATTACATACTTGCATAGCTGCCAAGTTTTTAAATTTATTCCGGAATGTTGTTAGTCCCCCCCTTTTCCACACCGTAATATTTTTAGAGTAATTGTCTTCATATTTAATCGCAATTATATATTGAATAAATATTTTCTACAAATATTACGGTGTGAAAAAAGGGCGGGGCTAACAACATTCCGGAATAAATAAAAAAACTTGGCAGCTATGCATACTTGTCAACATCCTGATTAATATTCCTTAGTGTTGTTAGTCCCGCCCTTTTTTACACACCAATAAATTTTTAGAGTAATATTCTTCAAATGCAATTACGATTAAAAAAGAAGAAAAATACTCTAAAAAGGTACTGGTGTGAAAATGAAGGCAGGGCTAACAATACTACGGAATATTAATTAGTATGTTGCCAAGTATGATATGAAATTAGTGTAATGAAAAAAATATATATTTGGTAAGAAGTAACTTTAAAATCACACCCTTGCAAACCGGTAATTTAAATCTGCTTTAAAACAAAAGTGTTTCATTATTTAATAAATTGATACCCGCCCGCTTTTAAGATGCTTCTGTTTTCTAATTATACATAATGTCATTAAAAAAAAAAAAAAAAAAAAAAGAACTATTTTATTCATTATAGTTATTTAATGATCACAAAATGACCTTTAATACTATTCATAGAAAAAATATCATATATCCCTCTTGTCTTGATTTTTAATTAAAAATGCATAATATATTTAAAAAAAGAAATTATTTTTCTTCTTCTTTTTATTTATGTGTTTATCTGATGCCCTTTATAGCATTCTTTCAGATGCTTACCAAAGTCAATAACTTAAACTCAAACCGGTAATGTTAAATTACACGTGATAAAATATTCATGTTTTATTCTCCAACAATTTACGTGAGTCATTTGCAGAATTTAAAGAATCGTCGTAATTGCTCAAGTATAAAACATAAAAAGCATTTAATGAATTACAAGCATGCAATTCAAATTGCTGGAATAGATATGCATATTTAGAATTCATTAAAGTTTTCTATCGGGAATAAAAACGTATAGTTCAAGTCAATTAATTCTATTTTATTTGTTCATTTGGATTTATAAAATGTTCTATAAATGGAACTGTAAAAAGAAATCATTTTCATGATTTAGATTTATGCAGTTTATTAAGAAACAGTTTTATGAGGCATCATTTAAATGTCATGATGATACTTACACTTTACATATATTAAGAGCATAGCTACCAACATTTTAATTTATTCCGGAGTATTTTAGCCCCGCTTTTATTTCCCACTTTGTTATTTATAGAATTTTTTTCTCCAGTATATAACTTCCATATAAATAAGAAAAAGTTACTGTTAAAAAAAAGTGGCATGAAATAAAGGCGCCGCTTAAAATACCCCGGATTAAAATAAAATGTTGGCAGCTATGTATTAGTTACATTGCCGGGCATGACAATATTTTAGTTTATTCCGATGCACTGCCAGTACCAGATTTTTTTTTTTTTTTTTTTTTTTTTTTTTTTTTTTTTTTAATAGCACTGTACTTAAAGTAAAATGTTCGCCAAAAACAAAAAGAAAATTACCCTTAAAAAAAAGTGCAGGTACTAACAATGCGCGGAAAATATTGCATACCTGCCAATATTCCTAATTTATTTCGTAGCATTGTTATCAGCCGTCTTTCTTCTTCTTCTTCTTTTTTTTCCACACCACAATTTTTGTAGAGTTATTTTCAATAATATATGATTACAATTAAATGCCATGAAATAAATACACATGGAATGCATTTATTTCATAATACATGCCATGAAATAAATTATAAAAGTTACTAGTTTTAAATCTTGGCATTTCTACATTATGTATCGTAATTTTATTTAAACTAAAATATTATTTCGAAATTTAAAAACTGTTGTTATTTAGTAATAATGTTGTAAAAATCTTCGATGCATCAGGTATAATGCAAAATGGACTTTATGGAATTATTTTAATGCAGAATAAAATAATTGCTTTAGAATAACTTTTAAACTTATATCCTGGCAAACCAATAACTTAAATCTGCTTCAAACCTTTAAACTTTATGCATTTTCATATTTTAAGCATCAAGCCCCGTCTCTTGTTGATCTTCAAAAATGTTACTGCATTTATAGCTGCCAACATTTTTTATTTATTCCGTACAGTAAGTGCCTGCGTTTTTTTTTTTTTTTTTTACAAAACTTTATCTATAGAGTAATTTTTTCCAATGCATAATTACTATCAAATAAGAAGGAAAATTACAAATCTATCCATGCATGCATATTTACCAAAAAATTTTTACTGTGTTGTGTTAAAATCTTTTAAATTCTACTTAAAGCAATGGACGTTTTAAATGACACTACATAGCCAACATCCTAATTATGAATCGGAAGATTTTTTGTACACGCCTCTTTTTCCCCATCGGTTTATTTTTAGAGTAATTATCTCCAAATGCAGTTCGATTAAATAAGTATAAAATTGCTCTAAAAAAAAGTCAGATATTAAAAATCTTCCGTTTATTAATGAGATGGCAAGCAGGTATGCTACTATCATATATATATATACGCTTACGGCACTTCACGGATGAAACAGGTATACGCAACCCCCCCCCCCCTCCTTTTTTAATAATATATTTTTTATACAGCTAGGCCATACTTGCCAACATAATAATTAATATTCCGTAGTATTGTTAGCCCCGCCTTCATTTTCACACCTGTATCATTTCAGAGGTTTTTTTTTTTTTTTTTTTTTTTTTTTTTTCCTATTTAATCATAATTGCATATGGAGAATATCATTCTAAAAATTTACTGGTATGAAAAAAAGGGTGGGGACTAACAACACTACCAGGGATGGAACACGGGAGCAGAATTCATACCGGAATCTGTTTAAGAAATTTCTCTACTTATAATATCGTCGATTTAAGAAGCAGAAAAATTTCTCACGTTGATAGTGGTATGAATTCTGCGCCCGTGTTCCATCCCAGCACTACGGAATATTAATTAGGATGTTAACAAGTTTGAGCTAGGTTTATAGCCTCAGCCCTGTTTTTAGAACACTTTCAGGATTGAAAAATTTCCGCTTTATTTCCTACCACTATTTTTATACCGAAATCTTTATGGTATTTTTGTAGTAATGTGACGGGATAAAATGTTACAAATATTAATTCACAGAAATAGTGAAAGCTAAAAAGGCGAAATTCTGTCATTACTGAATGTGTCCTGAAAAAAAGACAAGGAGTGCGATTCCGGTTCTCTGGGGCGTAGACCTGCCAATTATGCTAATTTATCAGTAATTGTGTTACGTTCCATCCTTTTTTTAACACCAGTATATTTGTAGAGTAATAGTCTCCTTATTTAATCATCAGTACATATTGTTAAATATTGCTCTACAAATTTACTGGTGTGCAGGGTTTAAACTGCCATTAGTTTTTTTTAGCATTTTGCTAAAAGGTATCATATTTTGCTAAAACAATTCGGTCAGAATTTCGCTAAAATGTAAAAACTGGATAACTGTATAAAATATCTCTATATAATAATTCAGATTTTTTTTTTTTTTTTTTGTAATATTTGCAGGCAAAAACTACTAAAAGACTGAAATTTTTGGGAATCCTTATTTATATAGTAATTTGGATTTATTTTTAATTTTCAATGATTGAATTTAAATGCAAAAATATTTAAAAGTATGTTCGAATTCAGAATTTGCTTCATAGAAGCATTTTTAGCACTATTATTTCACGATTATCTATCACTACACTTTACTTGATTTTTAAATTGCTTTTTCATTTTACACATATGATATGAATACCTCTTTTTCTATTGATAAAATCAAAACATAATTTCCCTGATTCATATTTTTAAAGTCACAAATATGGATGCTTGGTTAAAATCATCAATGAACAAAAGGAATAGAAAACAAAACTCACGATAACAAAGCTAAGTAAAAGAAATCAATGGTATCCAAAGAATTAACTTTCGAAAAAGCTAAAATAGTGCTTGCCTATTTTCGCTAAAATGCTAAAGTAATTTTTTTTCCAGGTTAAACCCTGCTGGTGTGTAAAAAAGGCGAGGTCTAACGCTATTACAAATAAATAAGCATACCTAATTGGCAGTTCTAGGGACGTCACACATCTCATTTTTTTTATTATTGTTATCTGTATCTGCAGACGCTCATCATCAAAGGGTTAAATTAATTGTGTTTTCTTATTTAAAAGATTGTCACTCGCCGATTTTTAAGGCTGTTATAATTTCCAATTATGCATAATGTAATTAAAATGAGAAGTATTTTCTATTTATACTCAATATAATCATTTAATGTTTACAAAAAGTACCTTAATGAGCTTAACGCAATTTTTAGAAAAAAAAATGTTATACATACTTCTAGTCTTAATATTTAATTAAAAATGAATAATATATTTAAAATAATAATAATAATAAAAATCTTTTTTTAAATACTTGTATTTTTTTTTTTTTTTTTTTTTTATGCCCTTTATGTCATTCTTTTATGTGCTTACCAAACTCAGTAACTTAAACTCAAATGCAGTACTGCTTAATTACGTGTGATAAAATATTCATGTTTTATTCTTCAACAATTTACGTGAGTCATTTACAGAAGTTTAAAGAAACGTCATAGTTGCTCAAGTATAAAGCATAAAAAGCATTTAATGAATAACATGCATGCAATTTAAATTGCTGGAATAGATATGCATATTTAGAATTAGAATTCATTAAAATTTTCTTTTATGAAAAATTAAAGCTTTTGGGAATAAAATATGCACAGTTTATGTCAATTAATTTTGTATTTATTTGTTCATTAGGATTTATTAAATATTCAATATTTGGATATCTAAAAAGAAATCATTTTAATGATTCAGATTTATTAAGATTTTAAAGAAGGGATTTTACAAGTCCTTACGTTTAACGATTACGGTAATATACATTTATTCTAGAATTCTGGTAAAAGTTCTATTTATAGTAAAACGGTACACTGATCATTAAAATAAATGTTTGTATTCTGTTATCTTCTACGTTTTTATTTTTGTTTGCTGTATTTTTAATAACACGTTATTGATTTATTTTATTTTATTTTATTTTATTTTTATTTTTATTTATTTATTTATTTGTTTGTTGTAAAAAATTTCTGAACAGAAATTTCAAAGACAGAACAAAATTTCAAAGAACAACACATTTATGACACTGCAAAATTATATGATTATTATTTTTTTTTTTTTTCAGAACATTAATTATTAATACTTTTTACCATAATTATTGTTTCGTATTTATTTTCCGATCGTACTGGCTAAAACATTATTAAGGCTGAGCACACAATCACCGAAATTATTCCCGATATTTTTCCACGCACTTATAATCGAAATTACATGCTTTAATTAGGATTTTTTTTTTTTTTTTTTAATAAGAAATTGACGGTGTCGGATAATCGAATTTAAGCATCTCCAGTTAGTCATAACCATTTTTAAAAAACAATTGTCTCCTTAATTTAACGAAGAATTTTTGATTATTATAGTGATCAAAATAATAATAATAATAATAATAATAAAGTAATAATAAATAATAATAATAATAATAATAATGAGAGTTTGTCCCTGCGTTAATCAGGCCCTGCGTGTACTGGTGTTGGCTTTTTCTCAATATAACTTTCAAAAAATGTTTATATGACAACAAAATTAATCTATGTTATACGATTTGTGCTTAAATAAGTGTTTAAATTAAGTTTTCTTTAATAATTGCAGACTATTCAAAATTAACTTAAACTGGAATACGCATGACGACTTTCTTTCAGAATATTTTTAAAAATACGCAAGATCAAGATTTTTTTTTTTTTTAACAGGACCAGCAATTTATGAATATTTGCCTTTTGATTTAATTGTGTTCAGATAATTATGAACAAATTGTGATCTATGGCAGGTATTTGCTTGAGATGCAATGTAATGTAATACAATATTGCATTCAGTAGATACACGACTTAACTTATGTTCATTTTTCATAATTTAAAAGAAAAATTTAACACTTTGACTGCCATGGCTATCATATGTGATAGCCAGTGATGTTTCCGTTGGGGTCACTGGCTATCAGCTGTGATAGCCATGGATTTTCAACACTTTATCCTTGGCTATAAAAACGATATCAGTTAGATGAAAATCGTAATGGAGTTTGATTGTTGGAGAATGAGAATCTCCCCATGTGTTGCAAAATGAATCAGATTGAAAAATATTTAATATATATACATAATTTTATGTCGAAAAAAATACAAATTACACAACAGAATTTTTCGGCACCGAGGTGAACATTTGCAATTTTGGCTTGGCAGTCAACGTGTTAAAATTTGCAAACATTAAATGAAATTAGTATGCTATTACACTTTATTAGAAGCAGTGAAAAATTCTTGGTCTCCATTTTAGTTTATTTGTGCAACGATAAAGATATGAACATTTTGCATATATATTTTACATATACTATATATATATATATATATGTATTGTATCTACATACATACATCCAAACAATTTTATATCTACATATTATACAGATTTATCATATATCCACATTATGTCTATATTTTGCATCTGGATGTATCCACATGCTATTTTACGGATTTCTAAATATAACTTTTTCTTTCTTTCTTTTTTTTTTTTTTTTCTTTCTTTTCTTTTTGTGTCTTTTTTTTTAGAAATGCCTACTTTATACGTTAGTGAAGTTTCTGTGAAAATAAGCCGGAGAAAACATAAAGAGAACAGTAATATGAATTTGTCGGAATGATTAGCAGCTCTGTGTATTGTATTTGTATTAATTTTGACACAATGTGACCGACTAGAGAAGATTATTTAATCATATAGATGCGACGTGTATAGATATTTATGAATAACTTATTATATATGGGAAGTAATTGCTTAGTGTAATATGCGATATATAGTAACAGTACTTCAATTAAATTCACTCAAATTTCTTTATCAGAATTTGCTTTCATTTTTTGAGAAATTAAGCAATATTCCACAGGAAAAAAAAAAGTGTGAAATATAATTTTATCACTTGATTTTCATCTCATAATTAATATTTAAAAAGAGTATTTTTTTTTCAAACCTTTTTATTAATGATATAAATCCGGGTATAACTTTAAAATAGTATTAAAAGATAAATTGTTTCATTCAGTGATCTGTATTTTTATATAGCGTAATGATTTATCCATAAGCGGCAAGAATACAAGAAATATATTTAAAAATATGCTACATAAACTTCAATGATTTTTCTTCTTTCGTTTCATGCCCCCCCACTCTCCTACTTTTTTTTTTTTTTTTCATTTCTGCTCATATATAAAATGCAGTAGTGTTCAGCATTTGCAATGCGGAAAGCATAAATCGGAGTCGGATTATAAATGAAAATTCTAAATATGTCAAGGAAAAGATTCATTAGACTATTTTATCACATTAAACTTACTTTGGAACATTCTCAAAATTTAACAGTAATATATATGAAAAATGTTTGAAAAATGTCCTATAACAAAAAAAAAAAAAAAAAAAATGTATATCGTTAAATATTTTCTTTATAAAGAAGGCAGAGCGAATAAAAGAAATGAAAAGCTCAAATTGTCAAAAAATTATTATTTTAAATGGAAAAATATGCTTTATTAAATGCGTAATTGCACCTTTTGCTCTTACAGTTATCATTATTGATCATTATATATGCAGGGATGGAACACGGGCCCACGGGCCCACGGGCGCAGAATTCATACCATTATCAATGTAAGAAAATTTTCTACTTCTTAAATCGACGATATTATAGTTAGAGAAATGTCTTAAACGGATTCCGGTATGAATTCTGCGCCCGTGTTCCATCCCTGTATATGTTTAAAAAGAAATTGGAAATATTTTTACGTTAATACAGGGGTCGTACTCCCCTCATTTTTTTTTTTTTCATGACATTTTCAGTGTGAGAAATTTTTACCTTCTTTGCCACCACTAATTCATACAAAAATCATTATGGTATTTTTAAAAGTAGAAATGAGTTGAGATCGAACGCGATAACGATTATTGTTCGAAAATAGTGGTAGCCCTAAAAGTAGAAATTTCTCATCTTTCAGAGTGTCCTAGAAAAAAAAAAAAAAAAAAAAAAACGGAGAAAATGACGTTAATATGCAGAGTTCCCACTGCCCTGCCTTTTCCAAGAACTTTATCACCACTATTATCTATAATGGTGAAAATGTTCTCGGGAAAAAAGCAGACTGGGGGGATCCTGAATAAACAAACTTTATTATTATTATTTCATAAAAATAGTGGTAGCAATAAATTAGGAAATTTCTCATTCATGAGAGTGTCCTGAAAAAAAGGAGGAGAGTATGATCCTTGCCCTAGAGCTCGGTTAATACCTGCTCTTTACTCTCATCGCTTTATTTGTAGCGAAAATTTCGCCTATATATATAACATACTTACCAACATACTAATTAGTATTCCGTAGTATTGATAGCTCTGCCTTCTTTTTCACACCTGTATCTTTTTAGAGTGTTTTTCATCTGATTTAATCGTTAATTGCATTTGGTTAATATTATTCAAAAAATTTACTGGTTTTAAAAAAAGGGCGTGACTAACAACACTACAGAATATTAATTAGGATGTTGGCAATTATGTGTATAATAACGAATAAGTAAGAAAAAAATACCCCTCAAGAAAAGTGGTGAGATAAAAGGTAGGTATGAACAATGATCTGAAATAATGTTGGCATTTAAGCAACCCATGATAACTTCCTCGGATACAGATACACTCGACTATAGTAGGTTAGTTTTAGACTGACATACAAATTCGCAGGAGACGTAGTTGATTACAAAAACATATTACTGATCCCAAAGTCTTTCCAGTTTTCTAAGAAAAAGAGATGCAGAGTTTATATCTGGTGTCATTCATTCATTGCTGTATCTGAATTCCTAATTTCCTCATAATCCTGAAAGGATGTGAATAATTTATTTATCTATTTAAGTGTTTATTATTTATTTATTTACTGAAATTGACATGTGTTTTCTGACTAGGTAAACCTCATTTATAATTAAGAAGAGGAATCTATATAGCTTCATGAAAATTGAAGATTTAGGGATTAGATATCGATTTGTCTTGTTATTAACAATCTAGAAAATTAGTCTCCATTATTTCAATTAATAGAGGAAATAATTCAGCAAGAAAATGATTTTATATAACAATAAATACTGAATGAAATTATTCAAAACATTTTAAAAGTCAAGCGGAAACAATTCATGATCGTAAAAATTGCCTAATTCAGACGAATGAGAAATTAAAAGAAAATTTATTATGCTAAACGTATTGTGGTACCAAATTAACCCTTTAATTTTTTTTTTTTTTTTTTTTTTTCGCATTGAAACCAAATATTTATTTTATTTTACTTTATTTATTTATTTATTTAATTTATGCAACAAATTTTCAATATTTTCATCGTTTCAATCGATTTTTAAACTTTTGTGCGTTCTCTGCTCATTAGATGGTAACAATACTGCAAAATTTAACACATGATGTTTCTGAGAAAGCCATACACAGAAGTCACATTAAACTAATCGGTAGGCGAATGTGCCCTTCTTCTTTGATGATGCACTCCTGCCTAGATTTTTTATCTGGAGAAAAACTGTGCGATAATTTTGACCTAAAATAGCTGAGAGTGTTCTTTTTTATGGTGTTTATTTACAAAGTTTTATATTTATTAAATAAACTATTACTTGAATAAAATCATGTCACCATATAAATGTTTCGAATCAAAATTTTCTCGCAAATTAGAAAATATTTATTGAACATTAAAGAGTCAAAAATCTGGCAAAGACAAATTTCCTTTTTTGTATTTCCTTGCATTTATTCATTTTTAAATATTCCACATTTTCTGGTGTACAAATTTCAAGTCAAATAAATTAGCTTTACACCAGAAAGTTTAACTTATACACGATGTTATATCGTTATTTGTGGACAATTACCTTCGTTTTGAAATAATTTAATCTGTTAATTAAATTTTCCGGTGTAAAATTGATTTAGTTATTTGTGGATTTTACGTGGAAAATGTGGTAAATACATTTAACATTGAAAGTCAAACTTTCTGTTCTATAAAATGCATCTATTACTCTAATGTTACATTCTAGCCATACAGAAAACACATATTATTTTTATCTGGTGATAGCGAAGTGCCCTTCAGGGGCACTTGGATTATTTTATATCAATTGATTCCCAACAGCAGAAATTCATCCTCTAAATACCTAAAATTATCAATAAAATAATATTTTTTTAACGTATTAGTTCGAGAGAAATGATGAGTGCCGAGTACCCGGGGCCAAAATGGATCTGCCCCACACCTCAGCAAATCAGAGATGATAGATAACAGAATAAGTACAGGTACCAGATGATTTAAAAAAAAAAAAAACACTGATAACTGATAAGGTCACGTATCCCAAAAAATTCAATTTTTTATTTATTTTCTGGTTTTCTGAAATTCTGGTGGCTTTTGATTTTAAATGAGCAGAATTACATTGCCAGTAAAAGGACGTTTTGAATGTCCCCTGTACTTCAAATTCTTAACACACACACACATAAAAGCGGCGGGGGGGGGGGGGTGAGAGAAAAATATATTTTCTACGTTATAATTCTTTAATTTGTTTACTGGTCAAGGTCTGTGTGCTGTAATTGTAGTTGTTGGAAATTACCAAGAAGTTTTCTGATAATGATACATTTCGATTTGGTTAACTATAACTATATATATATGTATGACCTTTATTCTTGAACTACATCTACAAATTTATCTAGAAATACGTACCAATAAAATATTCTCTACAGGTTGTTTAAATCACACAGACATGTATAAATCGTTACAGTATAAGTATTTTATGCTGTTATTTTTATTTATTGCACTTTTTCTTTAAGTAGTTTTATTTTTATAGTTTACGACATTAAACATTACTTTATTTAATGCACTATATTTGTAACTTTTTAAGGGATTACCATTGGCTTCTAGATTATTTTTAAACTTTTTATCTTGTATAAGTAGAAATAAAACACTCTTAAATGACTTATCAAGAATTTACTACACAAACAAAATTATAGCTCATTGTCTGATATCCTCTGCTAAAGCATTAAATTTATTCTGTAGTATTTTTAGCCCCGCCTTTATTTCGCATCACTTTATTTACAGACAAAATTTCTCTAATATAAAACTCCGATAAAATAAGAATAAACTGCTCTTAAAAAAAAAAGTGGTATGAAATAAAGGCGGGGCTTAAAATACTCCGGAATAAATTAAAATGTGTGCATCTATGGCTAAAGAAAAAGAAAAAATGTCCTTAAAAATAATATTGCAAACATTTTAATTTAATAATATTGAAAGTATATTCTATTCAAAATTCTATTTATTTATTTATTTTCTATTTACTAAGAATTAATTTTAGATATATGATAGATAGATATAATTTTAGATATATGATAGATGAATGAATTTTAGATATATGGCCCGGGGTTCGATTCCCGGCTCTGGTATTTTTCACATAGTTGGTAAAAATCAGCCTTCTACTCAATTCTATCAAAAATATATGATATTAGTTATAATAAACGAATCGAATCATTATGTTAATAATAATAATAATAATAACTAATTATTATTAATAATAATAATAATAATATAAAAAAAAACTATTTTTTCTCGCTTTATGAACATTATTTTTTCACAACGTGAAAAAACTCAATAACGCTCAAGCAGATCAATTTTCTTTATAAACTGTCTCTGCAAATTTTATTGAAAATACTTAATTTTGGATATATCCGAAGTTTATATCAAGTTTATATTCGATAAGGTGAATATAAATTTGATTTGAAAGCTAAAATATATTTTTGTACTTACTTAAACATATTTTATTTTATTTTTATTTAAAAAAAAAAAAATGAGAATACATATCTACATTAAAAATAAAATGCAATCATAAAGTATCATATACTGTTTTGGACAAGTGTTTATTCAGAATGACAACAAATTAAAATTCCCTAAAATACTGCAATATATTAAGAATGTGGGTTACATACCTGAACCAACATTTGCTTTGACATATTTTTATCTTAACTCAATTTTTAAAATAACTCTGTTTTACTTTGTATTGAACTTGTTAGACATGAAGAATCAAATTACAAACCAACTGGAAAAAAAAAAAAAAAAAAAAAAAAAAAAAGTACAAGCTTAAAAAAATCAATTTTTGCTCCAACTCTAAACAAAGTTTTGTAGAAAAAGAAAAAAAAAAAAAAAAGAGTTCTTTTAATTTGTCCTTCAAGACATCCTCTTCTTAACTTATATTATCTTATACCCGAGAGACTTTACAAAATCCAGAAAAAGATTCGAAACTAAACGAAGAAAAACATTCTAGAACACTAAATGGCATTAATTTGAGGACAACCCCTGTATTAAGGTTTGCTCCTATTCCAAATTGTCTTGCTGGGAGTGGTAGAGGGGAAATCATTCCTTTCCCCTTCCTTCCCTTTTCTACTAACCCTCTCTACCTACAACTGCGCTAAGCGAAATTGAAAGAAAAGAGGTTCTAAATTCTGAATTCCTTTTCTGTGCCCATGTGTCTGGGCTTTCGTTCGTGGATATGCAAATTCAATTTAGTGGCAACCAAAGCACTCTCTGAGTTTCCAGGTTCTTCAATGGAGGAAAGGAATTCCAGTATCTGGCAATGCCGCGACTCGTTGCTTTTATAAGGAAAGTGGTTTGAGTTCCTTCGGTGAATTTCCAACGCTTTCCCGAAGATTTATGCAGTGAACATTTGTGCGAATAAGCTTTAAATTATATAACGCAATTACTGATGTTCTGAGCTGTATCACAAACACATTCGTGTGTTCATTTATAAAGTGAATGAGGGTTAAGAGATGATATGTTGCATTTCTAAATTGACTTTTTGATTCAAATGCGGAAAGGTAATTAAATTCTAAGTAATTAAGGAAATATTTAAAGTAAGAATTTCACGCTAACGTGACAGGAGGCTTATGGGTGAAAAAAAAATTATGTTTGCTTTCGTGGTATGTTGTTGTCTGTAATTTGTAATTGCATTATTGAAAATCAGATTAAATAGAATAATAAGTTTACCTTTATAATTTGTGTAGAAAATTAATGAAAAATGATGTAAATTAATGAAGAAAAATCAAAAATAGAAATAATTATCGAATGCTCGAACATTAAAATAATAATAATAATATAATTTACGTAATAAAATAGGGAATATGATGTTATCTAAGATTTGGTAGATTGATAATCTGATATATATTTTTGCGTTCATATAAAATCAAATTATTTCGCATAAATTTATTGAACAGTTCAATATATATATATATATATGTGCATTTAATAATATTAATAAAATATTCAAAATCAGCAGAATAATAATAATTTGTTAATGTGAATTTTAAGACAATTGAAATAACCAAATGCACAAAATGGTTTCGATGACAGGGAGTTACAAGAGGTATGAATAGTGAGATTTTTCTTGATTCTGGTAGCTGTCATCGAAAAGAGCACACGATGGGATATCTTTAAATATAGTGTAATGGTCTAAATGAGGTACAATTATTATAAGAAAAAATATCTTTTTGTTTGTAAAAATAATTGCATCACCATTTTTTTTTTTTTTTGCATATACTGCATAATGTTTCAGACATGGATTATTCTATTTCTCAATCTATGAGCATTTATTCATTATTTAATTATTAAGTATTTCTATTTTCTTTGTTATTTTTGCTATAATTATTCCTAATTTGATTTCTCAATAACAATTTTCATTCTATGAATATATTTCGTAAAGAAATAGTTGTCATAAAATATGCAACGCATACTTGCCAACCATCTAATTATGAATCGTACAATTTTTAGTACTCGCCTTTTCTTTCACACCAATAATTTTTTAGAGTAGTTTTAGCCTTATTTAATCGTAACAACATTTGGAGAGAATTATTCTAAAAATATAGTGGTGTGAGAAAAGGGGCGTTTTTTAGGGGGCGTTAACAATTGTACGGTTATTAATGAGATGGTTTTCAAGTATGGCAACGTATTTATTGAATAAAAATCATGGAAACAAACTGAAAAATGTCTTTTGAAAGAATTGCTTACAAGCAAAATATATATGCAAACAGAACTTCTTTGAAATGTACCGTACTACATGGTGTCATATTTTGGAGTTTCATGGAGTTTCATTTATTTCATATATTTTAATAAAAACTGAAGAATTTTGTCAGTTAAATGCTTTGTATTGAGGCTCGTGTAAAAGTAAACCTTTGACTACTAATTCATATATATATATATAATGGATATTGCGTAAAACTTTTATAAATATTCGTCAAAATTATGTTTATTTATTTTTTTAAGTCATATTTAAATTAAAAATATATAAATTTAATCACAGTTCTCTCTGATTAAAAAGAAGTATTTAGAACATTGGGGATACCTTAATTTTTCCATGAAAATTTTATAGCATATTTTTTTTTTTTTTCAAATATTCATCGGCTAATTCCTCTTGAATGCTAAAATTATGTTTGCTGTGATATGTTCTTACTTTTATTACATATCTAATAGCATAAATCAGGGATGAAAGAGTCGAGCTTTTACTGCTGCCAGTATTTCTATGCAAAAACTTTTATTATATTTTAACAGCTATTTTTGTAACCCTTTTTGGCATAAATTTTTGTAAGAAAATATTGGTGGCATAAAAAGATTGGTAATCATCCTTTCATCCCTAATAAATTATTCATGCTGTATTTTCTGTTGATGATGGTATACTTAATGCTAGCGAAACGGCAGTGATTAATTATTTTGGAGTTTTTTACGTTGTTGTTAATTTATTTTTTTGTTATTGATTAGTGTAAAGTTCCAGATTAATCCACATAACCCAGTATTTAAGAAAAAATCGTGGTAGATTGTTCAACTTAAAAAATAATGTTCTAAGAAAGTCCGTATTGAGAAGAAAAAAAATTGACATTGTAGTGAATAAGTTTTTGTAACTTAAAGATGATTAAAATTGCATTGCATACTTGCCAACCATCTCATTATGAACCGTACAATTTTTAGTACCCGCCTTTTTTTTCACTCCAGTCATTTTTTACAGTAATTTAATCATATTTAATCGTAACAACATTTGAAGAGAATTACTTTAAAAATAAAACGGTGTGTTAAAAAGGGGCATTTTTTCAAGGGATGTTAACAATTGTACGGTTATTAAAAAGATGGTTGGCAGGTATGCATTGTAATGTTTTGATTATATAAGTCACTAGAAATAAATTTATTCAGCATATTTATATGCATTTTTTTTTTTTTTTTAAGTCAATATAAATTTAAATAATAACTTTATTCATTTATTTATTTTTAATGTTCACTAATGGCGATATGAAGAAAAGATACTATAATTGTGTAGGCATTCAGGAGTCTTTGAAATGAATGATGATACTCATGTAAGATGAGATGTTGGGCGTGTGAGGGAGACATGCTTTTCTAATTTATTGCACTGTTATGACAACCCAGATATATGATACTAAAATATGAGGTACATTCTGTGCACAATGAATCTTTGTTGATGCTTCTGGGATTAAAAAAAATATATATGTACAACTATACAAGGGCAAAAGATAATTTATTTGGGTGATTATAGAGATATATATTACTTCTATTTTCTGACTTATGACTTTATTTATTTTACAGTACTATTACATTTCAGATTAAAAATAGTAAAATAGTAAGCAAACATATCATTTATAGATATTATTGTACAGCTAATGTTTAATAAATAATGAAAAATTATGAATAATTGTGATACTTTATTATTTATTTATTTATTTATTTATGTGATCTTACAATTTTCAAAACTTTACTGGATATGAAAATGTCAAACAGTGTATTATAAAATTTAGCTAATTAATATTAAAAAAATAACATTTAAAATTAAATTCACTTTATTATATATTTAATTTTGCAAATTAATTTTAAGATTGCATTTAGTTCATAAACGATTTAATATATAAAAGTTTTGAATAAAAAATTAGACTCGAATGAAGCATATAGATGCACATATTTGTGTGTGAGAGAGAAAAAGAGAAAAAAAAAAGTTTTCAAGCTGTTATTTTTTATAAATGTAAGTCAGAATTATTTAAAAACGAAACTTATAAATATTCTATGACTTAAAAAGTTTATTTGTTTATTCATGTCGATGCTTTGAGCACTCATAAGTTAAAATGTTATAGATTAAAATAATAATAATAATTTCACGGAAACTTCATATTTAGCGTGTTATGTATTCATTTTCGCAAATATAACTTATTAATATTATTATTACTACAAAAATACCAAAAAAGGATTCTTGAGAATGTGATTAAACACAGAAAGTGAGCAAAATGTTAATGAAAAAGAAACATGATATAATTAAAGTTAATAATATTAAACTTTTTCCTTTCATCTGATTAGGAAGTTTAAATCTACAGTCAGTCGATTTTCTCTCTCTTAATGAATGATTTGTAACTATTTAGCCTATAGCCATCTTGCCTAATTTAAAAACCAATAGGGGTGCTGTCTCTATTCATGAGAAATTATCAGCTGATGTTTTGCGAATTCTGAAAAAAAAAAAAAAAAAAAAAGAGCTGAAGTGAAGAGAGTTAATTACTCTCAGCTGATAAAGGGTTCTGCAATGCTTTGTTGCACTGATTAAATAATACGCCTTTTAATTTGGACATAAAACTAAAAGGTATCTCCTGTTTTATCTTGAAAGAAAAACTTAAAATACGATTGTATATGATTTTCAGAGCTGTCAACTTAATCCGGCGAATTGTTAGTACTGCCTCTTTTTCTACACCGTTTATTTTTTTAAATATTTTCTTTCTTAATTCATCGTAAATACATTTGAAGAGAATTACTCTAAAAATTAAGTGGTGGGGTAAAAGGGGCGGTACTAACAGTGTGCCGGATTAGGTTGGCAGCTCGGGATTTTATGTCTACAACATAGGTTGTGATGTGCGTATTAAACAATAATTATAATTCCGTAAGTCTCCACTTGAGTCCTGTCAAAAGAGTTAGAACTATTCGATGTTATCTCAAGCCATATTTCCATTTTTCCGTGGGCTCCAATTATAACTCTTCTAACAGGACTCAAGGAGGAGACTTGCGGAGTTATTTATTTAATTTTTTAATAAAATTCTTATAAATATTACATATCCCAAAATCAAATACAGCATTTTTAGAGAATGAGATAAACAATAAATATGAAAATATATTCAAATTATACACTACTCGTAAACATCATTAGAAAAGGCTTATTTTCTCTCGAAATTCCTATAAAGACATTTATTTTACTCAGGCATGTTTGCATGTTTTTCTTTCTTTCTTTCTTTCTTTTTTTATCTTTTAATATAAATATACCATACTTTATTTCAAAATGTTCTTATACTAATTTGACTCAATATTATTTTACTTATAAAGTTTTGGTGTCCAATGGCAGATATTTACAAGATAAGATACCCTTGATAAATACACTGCAGATATTACTTTTTTAAATCCTGTATTACCACATATGTCTGTATAATAAAATTATCTTCAGTTGTGATAGTCTCTAGAAAGAAAAGACATTGAGAAAATATGGGTAATCCATATTTGCCATTTTTGCACATTCTGGCTACTGGAAAATCTCAATCGAAATTTTTATTTTATTTAATTAGGGAGAAATTTTACAACAATATATATATATATATATATATATATATATATATAAATCTATTAAAGTTTTATTTTATTTAATTAGTGAAAAATGTTACAGAAATATATATATAAAAAAAATTCTATTTAAATTTTCTGTTAGGTAAAAAGTAATGTAAATTGAAAAATTGTAAAAATATGAATTGTAAAATTAAAATGATTTTTGAATTTTAAAAGTAAAATTAATCCACAATTTTAGGATTATTAATAATAAGGTTAAAAAAAATAAAGTTTATTAACCTGTTACCTGGTCCTGACAAAACAATCTAACAACTCCAATGAGCATGACGACATTTTTCGTCATGAAAATTGTTAGAGGAGTTTATCCTAATAACCGACAAATGACAACTAGCGAAATCGCTAGAAACAAACAAAAAAAAAAAAAAAAACGAAAAAGAAGGTTTTTTTTTTTTTTTTTTTTTTTTAACTAGATACGGGTAGTTTGAATACAAGAAATACTCTAATATACTCTTATACAAGAAAGATGGCAGTAGTCATATCCATAGTCTCCATTTTCTCATGAAAATTATCGAAAAAGTTTTCAAAAATATGAAGATGAACCACAGTCGTCATATACTAGTACAAGACATATATCTTTAACACTGAAAACATATAAATTTATTTTAAAGGCATTTGCAGATTGCATACCATCCAACCCTTCAAAAGTAAACTTTATCAGGAGATGTAAATTTTATTATTCAAAAAGCTTTTAGGAAAGCAAGGCGGTAGCCAAAAAAAATATTTCGGAGAGGTTTCAAACTTCATAACAAAATGTTCTGTGTTATAATGACTTAAAAATTTAAAAAATTCAAGAAATCTGTATAATTTCTGTAGTATTTGAACCCCAAACTCCGCCTTTCCGCTTAGTTATGACTTTGTAGGAAAGAATCAAGATTCTGTTGTCCCTACTTTAGTATTGCTTTCTGTATGCAGTATTTTTTCAAGGAATAGCTTACTGTGAAATAATTATTTAACCCTTTGCCGTCCCTAACGCTCTAAAGCACTCTAAACAGTGTTGCCAGATTTAGTGATTCTTTATTCAACTATTACCAATAATTTTGAGGAGTGCAATCCCAATCCGGCAAATTGTTTGTACTGCCTATTTTTCTACACCACTTAATTTTTAGAGTATTTGTTTTCTTAATTCATCGTAAATATATTTGAAGAGAATTACTTTAAAAATTAAGTGGTGTAGAAAAATGGGTGGTACTAACAATTTGTCGGATTAGGTTAGCAGCTCTGGGAGTGATATTTGCTATATATAATAAACGGATTATCTTCGAAATGATTAGGTAACCATTACAGTTTCAGGTATGGAACACAGGTGCAGAATTCGTACCACTTTGAATGTAAGACAATTTTCTACGTCCTAAATCAACGATATTATAGTTAGAGAAATTTCTTAAACAAATACCGGTATGAATTCTGCGCCCGTGTTCCATACCTTCAGTTTAAATTTAGTAGTAGATTTAGAATGAAGAAATCCCTAAATTTGGCAACATTGAGTAGAGTAGTGAAATTAAATGAGACCAGTAAAGGGTTAATTTTTCTCAATTAATTCTTTGTGCAATGAAAATATTCGATGTGTATATGAAATATCATAAAATATTTTCTGAAAGAACAAAGTCAATAAATTAAAAAATATTTTATTTTATTATTTAATCCGTAACGTTATTATTTCTCATTGCGGAGAAATAAGTCCCCATTGTGAAACAAGTTAAACAAAAGTTTATTCCCCGGTTAGCAGAACAATAAGCTAAAAATTACGGTTTAATTATTTTAGCGGGGATAAGGCGGGCCTGTAGCAAACCAGAGCTCACTGAGAATTAAAAAAAAAAGTATCCGTTGTGAAACAAATTGAAGTAAATTTATTTCCCGATTGAATTAAAAGACATATATTCTACTTAACCTATTAGGTTGAGCAGGATATATATATATTTTTTTTCATAATTAATTGTACATTAATTTTTTTTCCACGTTATAAAAATAAGATTCAGTGACAATTTTTTACTGCTTAAGTTTTTTTTTTTTTCTTTTCTTTTTGTAATGCGAAGCAAGACAGTGTTTGGTTCAATAAAATTATCCAATACAATGTTTTAAAACTCTTTGGAGCACGGTGAAAAATATTATATACTACCTAGGTTCAATTCCCAACTGCTAAAATTCACTGAGGAATTCTTTTTTATAAGAATTGCTTTCCACCGTATCAGATGCCTTTGACCCTTTGAGTTAAATAACGCTCATCTAAATTAGACTGCTACCAAAATTTAGAAAGATAAATGAGGTATTGGTAAACATTGGTATTTCAGAGAAGAAAAAAAAAAGAATTTCTAAAAAAGATATACTTTATTTCCATGGAATTCAAGCTCCAACTGTTATCGAGCAATCCTGCTCTCAAAGCTGATACACGGGAGATATAGGGCTCTAACACAGGTCGTGCTCCTTCGACTAGAGTAGAAGCCAAGCAGGGTTGCCAAATTTGGCCTTTTTTTTATTCAATAACCCTGACTAGAAGTTCCAAGTTTTTTGTGATTTTCTTCGAAACTTGCGTGAATACGAGTTAAAACGCCTTTGAATGATTTTCACGATAAAGCATTTCACATTGACCTTGGACTAACGCGTACTCAATCTGCCTTAATATCAAATACCAATAAAACCATGGATTTGACCATGGAAATATGTAGACATAAACATTATCATGTGGTAAATTGAAGTAATATTCTTTTTAAATAATCGTGATTATTTTAAATTATTTTCATGACTTTTTAAATATATAGTTACGTTTATAAGAAATATACTACTGATACTTGTTGAAGATATTATTATTATTACTATTATTATTATTATTATTATTATTATTTTTTTTTTATCATGATTCATTTCTTATATTCTTTTTCTATACCAGCATTATCCTTGGAACGCTGTATTATAATAGACATATGACTGCTGACTTTTACGCTTCATGTCTACCGGAAAATTTTATTAGAGAGCTTTTGAGTTTTTAAAAATTTGAATAGAATTTTTTATCTCATTTAATCATTACCCGTGCATTGGGAATATACTTACCACTTACCATATAGCTCCAGCTGCAAAAACTCACCCCGGAAATTTTTTAGGGAAAATTTTCGTTTATAAGGTAGCAGAAAAGGCCGTTTTTTTTTTCTTAACTGAAAATTAAAAATTTCTTTTAATTTTATTCTGTTCGTGAATTCCGGTGGCAGTGTAATTTAACTCATACAAATTACCTTGCACCGTTAAGGGTTTATCTGTGTAAACCATCACAGAAATATAGATAATGTTTTTATTAAAATGTTTCGGTAATAAATTTTTATTTTATTTAATGTCTGAAAACCGTGACAGAAATATATTAAAAATTTCTATATCAATTAAAAATTTTCGGTTGAAGAAAAGCGTAAAAGGTGGCAATTATTGGGCATATTATAAAGGTAAAAAGCGATATCTTTAAAAATTATCTATCTTATTTTTGTTCTATAAAAAGACATCTTTTGTCATACAACAAATACACTTGTCCGACATACTTAAAAGGTTGAAGAAACTTTCAAAAATCATGATGGATAGGTGCACTTTGTTATCAATTACTTCTAGTACAATGGTTTTATCTTAACAAAATATAGCTGTCAGTCTGGCAAAACGGAGATTTTCCTATAAAAATTATTATTTCCAAACTTTAACATTTTAAGACTTAAAAGTTCACGGTATTTGAATGAAAATAAATTCAAGCATTAAATTTACAAAGATATCATTCATAATGTCAGTGTATATCATTTACTTAAAATACCATTTCTGTTTTATCTAGAAGAGGGGAAAATATACATTTTAATATTGGAAGGCGAAAAGGTCAATTCTTTTGAAACACTTCCTTGTTTCACGTCAAAGAGGATGATGAATGAGATTTTTTTTTTTTTTTTTTTCCAAACTAAAGTTTAAGAATGCTTGTTATATAAAACTATTGAAAAAATTCCTCAGTGTATCTTTCAGATTTCTTAAAGGGTAAAATAGGTGAGATTTATCTGTTAAAAAACTTTTTATAGTTATTATATATGTCGTTATTTTTTAATCTTTTAAACATTAGTTCCATTATATTCAAATTAAAAAAAAAAAAAAAAAAGAAGAAGAAGAAGACGAAGAAGTTGCATTTACTGAACTCAGTTAAAAGAAATTGATTTTAAAAGGTATATTACTTAAGAATACAAGACATGATGAAAATTATAAAAATCAATACAATTAAAAATATCTAGATAGTTATTATACAATGTACGAATGTACTAACCCATGCTTGCCAACCCTCTCATTAATAATCGTAACCAGTGTTGCCAGATCTGGCGGATTTTTTATTCAATTTGATATATATAATAAACGATTAATCTTAATTGTATCTTAACTTAATTTGGTGCTGACTATACTCTGTGATTTATCGCTCAACAGTCGACGCTTTTATTTTAATTATTTATTATTTATTTTTTACTTTTTCATAATTTTCACTGAGGCAATATAAGACAAAATTTATTATAAATATATACATTGAGAAACATTTTTAAGCAATCATTGCAAAATAAAATTAACAAGATTATATACCAGTAATGGCCATTTGTGCATGTAAGAGCATCGCTTTCATTTCTGGGGGTGTAAAAATTCAATATGAGTATTTTTCAAAAGAGCTTGTTAACACCATTAAAACGAAAGCTTGAATTTGTTTATTTTATTATATGCAATTTTTGAATGTAGAGAAACGGAAAAAGGGTAAAAATTCATAGAAAAATCGCACTTTAGAATGTAGAAAACGGAAGGTAAAAATCCATAGAAAAATCGCACTTTAGAAAGAAAGAAAATGAGAAAAATTAGTCAAAAATCCGTAGAAAAAAAGCATGGGGTTGAAAAAAAAAAAAAAAAAAAAAAAAACGCACAATTACAAGTGTGTGGAAAAAAAAAAAAACAAAGACTAATACCGGAAGGAATGAAAGGTTGAAATTGACTAGAAAAGCTCATACAAGCTTGGAATTAAACTCTCTTATTTTTTGGTTTATTATTGTAATGCTATACTCAAACTTTCTGTTGATCTCCCTGTCACTTTTTATTTAGGTTTTACTTAATTGTTATTGTATTATTAACTGTCTTTTTCATTTTCTTTTGTCTTCCTTCTTTTTGAGTTCAGAATTTTTTCTTGTCTTCCCTTCCCGGCCTGTCCCCCTTTTATGTTTGTTATTTTTGTTTAAGCCATCACGTTCTTATCTGTTCTGCTTCCATTTTCTGCTTCGCTGAGGTGTGGGGTCATCATTGGACCCCGGGTACTCAGCACTCAGCCCCCCCCCCCCTCGAAGTGGAAAATATTGTGTTCGGGGTCCTGAAACTACCGTGGAGGGTTTGGCTACGTCTCGCTTAACATGATTTGTGATAGTTTGAAACAAGTCTGTCGATGTGTTATTTATTTTTTATTAAAAAAAAAAAAAATCTTGCAAACCTGCTTTTTTTTTTTTTTTTGGATCTTACCTATATAGCACAAAGTTGTCTTTTTTTTTTTTTTTTTTTTTTGACATTTAAAGTTATATATCCCTGAGATGAAAATCACTCATATTTAACGCGAAAAATAAATTTGATGAATAATAAATCTAATAAATATTTTGTACTATGTGTATATGTATCAGAAAATATCGTGGGAATTTTTGTGATAGCCACATCATTCTAGGTTTTTTAAGCAACTAAATTTTAAAAAGTACAGGGTGGCAATAATTAAACTGACGGTGTTTAAAGTGTTCTATAGTGCGATTTAGTGGGATGAATGGCACAAAGTTCATACGGAGCTTAAACAAGACGGAAAGAGGGGGGGGGGGGGAGGTTAAAGGATTCAAAAAAAAAAAAAAAAAGTTATAAAAGTAACCGAAAGAAAAATACGTAGATGCCGCCGTGTAAGAGAAAAGAAATTTTTAAAAAATGAAAAAGTGGAGAAGAATTAGCGCGTTGTCTCCAATTTCAAAATAATAAATGGGGTCAAAAGCATGCTTAAAATCGCAAAATCATCAGTTTTAAATTATAAATTACGACAAAAGCTTTACTTAGAAAAACAGCCCTACATATTCACCTACTGGTAAAATTTTGAACTTTTTTTTCCTTTTCGGAATCCTTCATTCTCCTTCTTCCTTATTCTTCCTTCAAAGATTGCCGCTATTCTTGCAATTAGATTGTGCTATAGAACAGGGGTGGCCAACCCGCGGCCCGCCATGTAGTTTTTTGCGGCCCGTGAGGATACTAAAGATTTTTAACGTTTGACAACTTTGATTAACACATTAAATATAAATAAATACCTTTTAATGATTATGGTAGCTAAAGAATCACATTGCTGTTATAAAATCTTATTAGATCCATTAGTGCTATTAGTTCTACTTTTTATTATAGTCATTAATATATATGTTAGAAAGTTTTTATGTTACTATTGTTATTTCATAGCCTCCTTAAGTAGATGCCTGTCGCGTGGCTCTTAAGCTTGGTAACAGCTCAAGCGGTAGGCAGCGCAACCTGGTACAGATTGCGCGACTTTTTTATTCATCTGTCACCAAAAATTTTTTAAAGTGGGATTTGAAATACAAAAAAAAAAAAAAAAAAAAGCGAATAGAATCAAAGAAACGTCGATTTTATATATCACATATCACTTCTTAAAATTATTGGAGTCAGTTGAATAAAAAAGTCGCGTAATTTGTACCAGGTGGCGCTGCCTACCGTTCGACCTCGTGCCAAGTTTAAGAGCCACGCGACAGGCATCTAGTTAAGGAGGCTATGTTTATTTTATGACTGAAAACAATTTAAATTAATGTATTTTCTTCCCAATCTTCATCCCGTCCTCCTCCGAAAACGCATATACATATATGATTCATACGCTAACAAACATACGTACACATTTAAATATATACATAAGGTGCGGCCCGCCTCAATAAAATAGGTTCCCAATGCGACCCATCATGCATTTTTGGTTGGGCAGGCCTGCTATAGGACACTGTAAGCATTATCAGTTTAATTATGGCAACCATGTACTTTCTAAAATTTACTTACTTCAGAAACCTAGTATGATGTGGCTAACACAAAACTTTCTTCTATATTTTCTTATACATACTCACGCAGTACAAATTATTTATAAAATTTATTATTATTTATTAAAATTATTTTCCATGATAAATACAAACGGTTTTCATTATAGGGAAGTATAACATTAAATGTCGAAAAAAAAAAAAAAAAAAGACAATTTCGGGGAGCACAGATGACATCTGAAAAAAAAAAAAAAAAAAGAAAAAAAAAGAAAGAAAAGAAAGAAAAGAAAAAGAAATATATATATATATGAATAATTTTCTTTCGAATTATCATAGAACTATGGCTACCCTGTTGATATTATTAGAAGAAAGTAAGAAATACCTTCCTCGAAATTTTCGCACTACTACATTAAAAAAATAAACTACGGCGAGACTAAAGATATAAATTGAGATGTCACACAATGCCTGAATTTATTTAATAATATGTGAGTTACACAATTACAAGTTGTGCTAGGAGAAGAGAAAATGCTACTAAAGGTACTAAATTTTAATGACATTACTTTCAATTACTCGTTTTGATTGATCACCTAAGAGAAAAAAATTAACGTATATGTTTTGGTGAGTAATTTTAATTTATATTATATATATTTCAAAGATATTATAATATTTTAAAGCAGTTTATCAAGTCTGTTTTATCCACAGATTATAATTAGATTAAATTTGAAACACTTTTGATATTAATCTGTATAAACCAATTAAAATTTTTTTCATTAATTTGTATTCTAAGCATTCTAATCCCATCGCGTTAACAAATTATCATAGGATTATTCTCCTATATCTAACAAAATACGGGCTAGGATCACTTAGAAAGACTCCCAATGAGTGCATTCCACGTAGACCTAGGACCCTCGTGTAGTTTGTTGGCTTTAATCCCTGACACAAATACCAATACACCTACATTGAATAGCAAGCTCCGCATTTTGGCGTTCTTCTAAATGTTATATAATTTAACAAAATGATTTCACATATTTGTGTTTAAATAATTAATATTTTATAGACAACAACCGATACGGTAAATGCTGCAGACGTATATATACGCTGCTGTTACATAAAGTGTTAAACACGAAAAAATGTACTTTTTCGTAACCCACGAGCATACTTGCCAACATCCTAATCAATACTCCGTAGTATCATTAGCCACGCCTTCTTTTTTACACCAGTATTATTTTAGAGTACTTTTCGTCTTATTTGATCTTAACTGCATTTGGAGAATATGACTCTACAAATTTATTGGTGTGAGAAAAAGGGCAGGACTAGCAACACTACGAAATATTAATGAAGATGTCGGCAAGTTTGCCATAGCCTCCTAAACTAGATGCCTGTCGAAACTTCGCAACAATTCAAACGTTAGACAGCACCATCTGTTACAGATTGCGCGAGTTTTTCATTCAACAGCCACCAACAATTTTTAAAAGTAGGATTTTATATGCATAAAAGGCGAATAGAATCGAAAAAATGTCGATTATATATATAATATATCACTTCTTAAAATTATTGGTGGCTCTTGAATAAAAAAGATAAGCAACCTGTATCAGGTGGCGTTGTCTACCGCTTGAACTGCTGCCACGTTCCTGAGCCACGTGACAAGCATCTAGTTTAGGAGGCTATGAGTTTGCCCACGAATAATACGTTAACGTATTATACATCAGAAAATCTAACCCTTTCAGAGGCTATGAAATTAGTCTCATTTAAAAACAAGTGCCACAAGAATTTGAGAACAAGATTAGAATAAAAGAAATAACTGCACATTTTAGTAACACATTTGTAGCCGCAGACGTAGATTAACGTGATTTGAAAATCTGTAACTCCTCCAGTGGGCGTTTCTTTGCAAGTTATTTATTTCTTAAGTGTATACCCAATATCAAATTATTTTAATAAAATATACTGTGGATAGAAATGTATTGATTAGAAAGAATATAATTATAATGTTATTCATTTGCATTGTAAATGTGAATACAAAAAATTTGGTTCTGAAATATTGTAACTTGGAGAAAAACGCCTAATTTCAAAGAGACAAAAACATGCAGTCGCGAAAGCGTTAATATAAAAACATAGCTGCCATTTTTAAAAATTTATTCCGGATTATTGTTACTACCGCCCCTTTTTCTAACCGTAATCTTTTTAGAGGGTTTTTTTTTTTTTTTTTTTTTTATTTAATCTTAATTATATATTCAAGAAATTTTCTCTGCAAAGGTTAGGGTGTGGAAAAGGGCGGGATTAATAACATTCCAGAATAAATAATAATAATGCAAAAAAAAAAAAAAAAAAAAAAAAAACAGCTAAGTAAAAAGTTAAGTGAATTTTGTTAGAAGCATACTTTCCAAAATCTTAATTAATATTCCGCAGTGCTGTTAATTTCGCCCATTTTTTTACACCAGTAAATTTGTAGAGTAATATTCTCCAGTTGCATTTACGATTAAATAAAAAGAAACACTCTAAAAAAATACTGGTGTAAAAAAAAAAAAAAAAAAAAAAAAAAAAAAAAGAGATTGGGTTAACAATACTACAGAATAATATAATTAGTATGTTGGTAGATGTGTCAAAAGTTACCGTGTTGAATTTTTGAAGTTTGGAATTAGGTTATTTAAAATATATCACACCACCCCTGAGAGGGGTTTTATGCATAAGAAAGTAAAATTGTAAGAGATAGAGAAGACCTTTCACCTAAATTTTAATTCACGAGTTTTCTTTCTTAATAAAGTGGAATTGGTTGTTTTAATATCAACATCGAAAATATATAAGACTAGGCCCTTTCAGTTTATAACTTCCATTCTTATCAGATCTCCCCTTTTTTCTCCTGCACTTTACAATGCTTTTCCAGGTTACGAATCAGAATGTTTCATCTGAGTTTTCCTTGCCACCTATCTATGTGGATGCAAATTGAATTTCTTTTTCATTGGTAAATCTGTTTTGTACCTTTCAATCGAAAGGCTTGCATTTACAATTTGTTATTTCGGATATTCAGAATATATTTTATTAAAATTCTATTTCATTCTGCCCTCCAATCAAAGAATAAATTTTCTTTAGTAAAATTAGAATGAAATATTCATTATTTTTTATAGGAGATTTATCATTTGATTGCTTCCCGTGTATATATTTGAATTTTATATTTTTACACTTTTTCTTGTTATGTTAAACATCGAAACGAATGAAATATTTTATTTTATTTTAAACTACTTTATCAGTAATGCAGTTTTGTATTAAACTTCCAAAACTATATCTAAAATATATAAATATTTTAGTAATATTACTTGTTACTACAAACTTTTACCAGTAATAAGGTTTTATTACAATTTGTTTTCTATTTAAAACACATACATGCATATAAAGTTTAAAAATCGTCTAATCCTAAAAGTAATTAAAAACAATGTTAATAGGAATATGAAGTAATTAATGTATCTAATAAAAACGGTCATTTAAAATTCAAACTGAAAATAAAATATTTTTTATTTCGCACCCAGTTTAGTTCAGAGATTGCATAATTATCACTGCCAATATAAATACATTCTAGATTTAAATTATTAATATTTTAAATGTTATTCAATATACTATGTCAACGTAGAAAATTATAATTGTTTTAATTATTATAAATAATTTATAATATCCATTACTAATGTATTCTGGATTGAAAAAATAATAATAATAATAATAAAAGTCACTGAATAGACTACATGTGTAATTAATAAAAATGATTAAGGTTTTTTGAATCGTCTTTAATTTTCAAAGCGATGGAAAAGAATGATTAATTTGTTAATTAATAATCATTATAATATAATAAAAATTATTACTATTTTAATTATAATAATGATCATATCTTCAATATTAAATTTAAAGAAATAATTACATTTATTAATTAAAAAAAAAAAACAGAATTACGTATAACTTTAATTAAATTGTTGTTGGTGGTGTAGAGCTCTATGACAACTACCTATGAGTGGGACCGAGTCCTGAGTGGAATGGTCTTCATAGGGTGTCTTTCTAAGGGGTCCTAGCAACACAAACTTCTCTTAGTTAACAAACATCTTCACACAAACTTCTCTTAGTTAACAAACTTCTTCACACAAACTTCTCTTAGTTTAGAATTTAAAAATATCAAGAGGAATCGTATACGTAATTTGTTTTCGAGAAACTGCCATCTTATATACTAAAGTAACAGGCAGTATTTTATAGAAAAATGTGTCTATAAAGGGAAAAATTATTGTATTTTGCTGCTTATAGAAGGAGAAAAATTATTTTAACTATAAACTTAAGTATACAGATCTTCTTTAGAAACAGATCTTCATTCTGACGAGGACTGTGGAAACAGTTCATTCTAAAAGTAATTCACAGTAAGCGTTTTTACGTTAATGAGGTTTGACTGTATTTAACTTTAGAAATAAGCATACTTGCCAACATACTAATTAATATTCAGTAGTATTGCTGGCCTTCTTTTTCACACCTTTTTCTTGTTGGCCCGCCTTCTTTTTCACACCAATATATTTTTAGAATATTTTTCCTTATTATTTAATCGCAATTGCATTTGGAGAATATTTCTCTAAAAATTTACTGGTGTGAAAAAACGGACGTGACAAACAACACTACGGAATAATAATTAGGATGTTGAAAATTATGAAAATAAGTGATATTTCTACAAAATTAATGTTTAAAATGATTGTCTTTAAACCCACTTGAATGAATCTTTAAATTTAATTTATTTTGTAAACTTATTGTAACACACACACACACACACACACACACACACACACACACACACACACACACAAAAAAAAAAAAAAAAAAAAAAAACTTCAGAAGAAATTGCAGAAATTAAATCTTAAAACATAAAAAAACCATAAACATGTGATCTGCTGGAATATTTTCGTTTATATAATCTTCAAAGGAAACTTCATATCATCTAATTCTTTGTATCCTATTGCATTTGGTTAAAATAAACTAGTTAATTCACTTTTCAAATACTTTCACAAAATCCTCTTAAATTGTCAAGTGAATAAAATTGCGAACATAGCTTATAATAATAACATTTAAAGAGAATGTAGATTAAACTCAAATCTATCATGTGAAAAAGCACTCTGTGAAATAAATTATTTTCCTATCGATTCTTTTCACACGAAAAGAAAAAAAAATAGTATGCTTAAAATGAAATTCCAAAGATTTTCTTAGAAATTAAACATAATTTCATTTTGATAACAATATATTTTTACATGCAGTAAGCGAACTAAAAAAAAAAAAAAAAAAAAAAAAAAAATGTATTTATGATATAAATAAATGTATTTTTGCAGTTTTTTTTCTTTTTTTTTTAGGTATATTCAAACAAACAAACAAATTAAGAAAAGAATAATTAAAAAGAAAAATTATGGAAAAAATACCTTTAAACATATCACGTGTTTCTTAGTGTTTATGAAGTTTTTCAGAAAATCTGAATATCCTCTCAGTTTAGGAAACATCCATCCATACTAAATTATTTACTAGTTTCTAATATTTTTTTCAATATATATTTAAAACTTTAGTATTAGTAACGATCGACTTTTACTTTATTTACTTTTTAGATGTTTTGCGACCTGAGGAATCTTAAAATTACGAAATCAGTATGGTATTCACGTGTCGGTTATTCCGTTAGTCAATTATTTTGTCAGCTAGTTAGTTTTTGCATATAATATCTAAAGGATATATAATTTAATGTATTGTTCAAAACATTGTACAAATTAAATATCCTGCGTTCAAACATGTATTTCAACATAATACTTGTAAACTTCGTAATTTTTTCAAATTATTTATCAGTAAATACAATATTTAATTATTCAAATATGCTTATCCTGGCAATACGGAGAAAAAAAATATATATATATATATAAGCATGTATTATGAAGGTTATTTTAACCTTACATAAATCGAACAAGTTTAAAAATATCGTTTATGATACAAGCATAAGCATTATTAGATAGCATACTTTTAGTTAAATTATTCATAAGCTATTTGAAAATAGCAAATTTCATAACGTACCCTAATAAGGTAATATTTCGAATAAACTTGAAATATAGGGGTTATATTTATTTCAGTCATTTTGAAATTTATCTGTTTTTATTTAGAATAGAAATGAACACCCAATACAAATTTGCCAACATACTATTTAATATTTCGTGGTATTGTTAGCACCGCCTTTTTTTTTTTTTTTCTCACCGGTATCTTTTTAGGGTATTTTTCTTCTTATTTAATCGTAATTGCATTTGGAAAACATTGCTCTAAAAATTTATTGGTGTCAAAAAAAAGGGCGTGATTAATAACACTACGGAATATTAATTAGGATGTTGGCAAGTATGCCAATATCTAAGTAGTTTTGTATGAACAGGGACCAGGACCGCAATATTACAAGATGAAAACACATATTTTACACTACTAATTTTATAAAGCTTCAATGTATCGGTATGATCATTTTTTTTTTTTTTTTTTTTTTTGAAATATAAAACGATTGTTTTAATATAAAAATAGTGGTGTACAAAAAACAAAATGGTACCATTCATTTGGCAAACATGGTAGGAGCATCGCACACATCCGAGTGCAGATGCAACCTGTGAAAAAAACTTTGTTACCCGAGAATTTCTGATTCTAATAATTATCATGAAAATTCTAATTATTTTAAATTTTACATTATAAATATTTTGTCGTTGTAAATTATTATTATTATTATTTTGTTGTTTTGTTTTGTTTATTTATTTATTTTTGTAGTTATTGTAACTGTTGTCGTTGTTTAATTAATGCTTATTTTATTTTATTTATTTATTTATTTATTTATTTATTTTTGTAGTTATTGTAATTGTTGTCGTTGTTTAATTAATGCTTATTTTATTTTATTTATTTATTTATTTTTGCAAATTTATAAAAAATATTAGCATTTATTTTTGTTTTAAATCAGATAGTAGGAAAAAACTAAATAATCACACATGTAGACAATACTACGTAAAGTGCATTCTAGTATGGGTAATTTATGAGAACAAATGTGTGATGTAAAAATAAGAAGAGTCTAGCAAATCCGACTAGTTTATCAGAGTTGCCAACATTTTAATTTATTCCGGAGCATTTTTAGCCCCACCTTTATTCCATACCACTATTTTTTTAAAAGGTTCACCCCCCCCCCTCGTATTTTATCGTAGTTATATATTAGAGAAAGTTCTTCTAAAATTAAAGTGGTGTGGCATAAAGGCGGAGCTAAAATTGCTCCGGAATAAATTAAAATGTTTGCAACTATGGTTTATAATTTATAGTCATGAAATGGAATTTTTGCATTCTTTGGAATTGGCTATTAAATAAAAAGAAACACATTTTAAACCGATGAATTTTCTAACGAAATTTATCGTTTTTATATAAAATGCAATACATTAAATAATATTTTTAACATTTTATTTTAATTTTCCATATGCAAAATTAAGATTTTATGATTGTATAGTCATTTTGGTTATTGTATACTTGTTGTATATTCATTAGTTCTATAGCAAAAATTATGGAATCTTTAAAAGTAATGACACACATTCAGATATTTCACAGCTAGCCATTGTGATACAGAAAATTAATCAAAAATATCTACTAATAAACGCTTGTTTATAATTCATGTTAAAACAAATTGTATTCAGTGAAATAAAATTTTATTTTAAATCTCATGCATTAATCACGTCTAATATTTTGAACATGGTACAACAAGCATACCAGCATTTTAATTTTTCTGGAGCATTGTTAGTACCCGGCCCTATTTCACACCACTTTTCTTGTAGGGTATTTTTTTTTTTCATATTTAATAGTAATTACATATTAGAGAAAATTTCACTATAAATAAAGTGGTGCAAAAAAGGGGCCGACAGTAATAGTACTCCGAAAAAAGAAAATATATTCAAATTTATAATGCAATTTTGTCAGTTGCATGAGAAAATTTATTAAATTTGCATTTTACGTGTAAATATATATCTTTTTATTTTAAAAATTGGACTTCAAAGAGCATTGAGAGATATCAAAACGGAGTTATATGCAAACTTTTGTTGTAGCTCTGCGGTCCGCCATTTGCCTACAAAAAAAATGACATACACACAAACACATAAACATCTTCTTTTATTATGTGTACTATATGTATTATGCTTTATTATATGTATTATAGTTGTGAAGAAAAATATATACACATGTAAATGGCAAACGCCGTGTTTATTTAATTATTGGCGGAAGTATATTAGTAATTTATAATACTTTTTCTAAAGTAAAAATATTCATTTTTAATTTTTGTATAGGAATAAAACAAACAAAAAATTAAATAAAAATGGAATCAAAATTAAAAAATCTCTCTCAATCTCTTTTTATTTATTTATTTTATTTTATTTTAATTTTTAATTTTAATTAATTAATTAATTAATTAATTTTTATTTATTTAATTTTTTTTTTGAGGGGGGGGGGGGGGGGCGTTCAATTCTAACTTTACAGACATTCTGGATAAAAATTTGCGTATATTTACAGAAATTTGTAAAGTGAATCCGAAAAGGCTATAATTGGTTAAAGTAACAATTATGTCTGAACACAATTCAAAAACACAAGTATCACATTAATTTAATTTAACAGATGTTTAAAATAATTTTTAGATCTGTATGGCCTTACATTACTGATTATAATAAGATTTTTCTGTTTCATTTAAAATAAACACCAATATAAATCATATTAAAAAAAAAAAAAAAACAGATATTTAATAAAGATGTATAGTCTTTGAAGAAAATGTTTATGATTAAAGTTTAAAGAATACTAACCTATAAACATACGAATTTTTGAAGCAATGCGAGTGAAATAATCTAAAACGGAAATACATATCTTCCATATGCTTTGTATCATATTATACTCAGCAGAAATAAACTGGATAATTTACTTTTCAGATACTTTAGCAAAATCCTCTTAAGCTGTCAAGTGAATAAAATTTTGAACTTAGCTTGTCTTAACAACATTTCTAAAGTATGGAGATTAAACTCGAATCCATCACACGAAGAATATATTCAATGTACTAAATTGTTTTCCTGTCCAGGTGAATTTATTTCCACTTGAAAAATAATTCAGTGTGCTTAAACTCAAATTGAAAAGATTTCTACAGATATTAAACATAAGAAGAATACCATTTTATTTGGAATTTATTTAGGAATTTAATAAAATGTTTAAATAGAATATTGCTTTGATACAATTGGTGTATATTTGCGAAGCGTTACTGAACAGTTTTAATCTTTAATATTTATAAACTTACATAATTTGTTTATATATGTTTACAACTAAAAAAATGAAAAATGAAAAAAGTTAGGGCTCGATGGGAGGAAAACCTAAATTTTAATAATTATTATGTTGAAATTTTTAAACAGCTAAAAGTTTTTAAAAACAGTTTTTAAAGTTAAAAAAGTATCTGCAGTTTTTTACTAATAAGTATTTAATTATTTAGCAGAAATTCTCACGTAGAAACTCCCACAAATCACAGTTGCTTCTTTGATAAGCAATTATTGTCTAGCGTTATGTGAAAAGAAATACGTCTTTTTATTACCTCTGTTTTTTTTTTTTTTTAAAATCTTAATTAACCCCTTCTTTCTCACTCCCGTGATATTCACGGGCTGTGACCACGCCCCACGTGTATTTTTCCTTTAACATTTTAGGGAACATGAAAGCCCTAGCAAGTACCAAACTATATATAATGAAAATATGTACAGAATCAATATACGATCATTATAATAATCAATATATATTATTCATATATATATTTTCAATCTATTTTTTTGTAATTAGACAAAAATGTGGACTTTATGGGTGTGTCTTTGAAAAATATGCGACCGTTAAGGGGTTAAAATATCAAAATGAATATCGTATATGTATATAACAGGTGTACCAGAATAAAATAGACTTTTACTATTTGTATGCATGCAGGAAAATTTTATATTATGTATATACATATACATTTTTTACAGATTCTCAATTACATTGCAACTACAGATTAGTATGAAGAGCAAAGAAGTACAAAAAACTGGTACTTTCCTAGGTCAAATGTGGAGAATCCGGAAGCAAAATATTTCGTGATTTGAAAGGTGTTTTAAGTTGTGCCACTGTTTTTAAGTGGTGTAATATGACTAGAAAGAGTCGCAATATTAAAACATCTCATCCGCCAGGCTGTCCACGCATTGTCTGCACGAAAAATCTGATTCAAACAGTGAAGAGTCGCTAGACACGTAAGAAGAGCATGTCATAAGGAAACTTGCTATGGCTAAACCCACAAGCAGAAAAGAATCAAATTTGCTAATTGGGTGCGAGGTGCGACACAATTTCAGAGAAAAGTAGACTTTTTTCTGATGAAAAAAAGATTTAAATCCACTGGACTCAGGGATGGAACACAGGCGCAATATTCATACCACTATCAATGTAACAAATTTTTCTACTCCTTAAATCAACGATATTATAGTCAGAGAAATTTCTTTAACGAATACCGGTATGTATTCTGCGCCCGTGTTCCATCCCTGACTGGACTACTCGATTTTGGAGGAATTCGCACAGCAGATGAACTGGTATAAAATAAAATGTAAAAAAAACCCTGATTTCAGAACTAAAACGAGCTAGAAAGAGAATAAGAAAGGATGTAATCATGGAAAGTTGTCTAAGTTGGACCAGACGCTTACATAGAATGGCAAACAACAACGGGGATTATTTACATTAATTAATATGTTTTATTTTGTTTATTATTCTATCTATATTGTTTATGTGTAAAACCAAGTTGAGTTTCACTTAAATAAATTTAGTTATACATCAATTTATATCAGTCTGTTTTATTCTGGTACACCCGTTATATATATATCAAAATACCTATATTTTTGGGCAATTTCTTCTTGTTGATATGACGACTATAATGTAATGTAACATACTTTTATTTATTTGAATAAATAGTTTTATATATGTCAAACTGACAATTTAAGTAATATTATATATTTGATTTATATTTTGTTTTGGTAATTATTAAAACTTTTTTGTTTTATTCATCGTATTAAAAAACTTTAGTTATAAATAACACAGGTCTGCGGCGATTTTTATTCTTCAAGGCGATTCGTCATTTTGGATGCCGATGGAAAAACTAAAATTTCTGTCACGTACAGTTTTGACAAAAAAAAAAGGGGGGGGGGGTTAGCTTTAAACTCCCCTTTTTCAATTCCCATCTAAGTTATTTCTATGAAAATCTGGGTGATGAGAGTGGAGAACTAAAAGTGTTATTCCATGAAGATATCAAAGAAATGTACAGGAGTTATCATGGACGATGGATTGTTAACATATTAGCAGACTATTGCTGAATGGTGCATAGAGAATCCCCCCCCCCTCCATCCTTGAAGGTTTTCAAGCCGAGCACAAGCGAAAAAGCTCTAAAGGGAGTTTCGATGTAAAGAAACGTATTTCAAAGATAATGTGTAAATAATAAACTATTTTAATGTATTTTATACATAAATAATTTTGTATATGATTTAGCATCTATATGATTTCTTTCAATCTTAATCAACTTTGTAAAAAACTCTTACGTAATTGGAAAAATGACAAACATTTCTGAATTCAGCATATCAAGACACATTAGGGACACCCAACGCAGTGAAAAAAAAATTGAAAAGTACGATTTTACAGAAATATGTAATTTATAAACAAACAGTGTAAATTCATTTTTAAAAATATTTACTAATGTATCTGATAACTTGAATTTGTAATAATTACAGAAATGCGAACATTAGAGTTACATTCTGTTTCGAAATAAACAATTTTCTCATTTAAAAGTTGTGGCTTATAAATTTATTATTCAACTTTAAAGTTCCAAAAAAGAATCACAAGCTAAATGACACCATATGCGTCTATGAAACACATAAATCGAATATAATTTCAATTTCAATTTCTTCTTCTTCTTCCTTTTTTTTTTTTTTTTTTGTCTTTTGTATGATTCTAAGTGAGGCTACCGTACTTCATTTTGTGTGCGTGTTAATTTGCATCATTATTTTTTAATAATAAAATTTTCCACAACAAATTCAATATTTTAGAAGTCAGATACATATGAAAAACCAATATTCTGAAAAAATGTGTTTCTAAATAATAAGAATATACAGTCTTCACATTGGATATTATAATAAATTAATTAATTAATTTGAAATCGTACAGTTAATTTCTTAACTAGAACTTAATTTTCTCTCTCTCTCTCTCGCGTTTTTTCCCCTAAACTTACTTGGCATCACTTCCCCTCCCCCCCCCCCCTAAACTTACTTACTTAGCATCACTTTTTTTAAGTTTTATGCGAATGTCATTGTTATTTTCTGATTTTTTAAACATTTATATTCCTGATGGACTTGTATCATAAACCATCAAGGACCATGATTCTCATTTTTCGATTCATCTGCGATTAATCGTTCAAATCATTTCTCAACCTAATAAAAATTTTATTTTATTTTATATACTTTTCTAAAATTTTGTCAACTTTAATCGTAATTCTCCTTGAAACGAAGTAACCTAATTTATGTTTTAGATAACATATAACTTTATAACTTAAGAAAGAAAAAAAAAAAAAAGGAAAGAAAAAAATCCTGATCTCTAAGAATACAAATTACGGATTTAAGGCAGCCATTCTGATTGTTGCTATAGAAGGCAAGTAAAACGAAGAAAAATGATCAAACAAAGAAAAATGACAGGTACAATTTGTCCTGGTGATTAAGTTCTTTGGTAGATTTTCTAAATTGTCAAACGTAGTATGCCAACTTCAACTGCAGCGTGTTTTGATGACCCATTAACTTAATGTCCTCCGGGTTTCCGGTCGGTATAAAATGCATCTTGGCTAAGACTGCTTCAAAAATTTGTCTTTATAGCTTTTGTTTTCCCATTTATTTCATATTTTATTGTTTATCTTTGTATTGATCGGAGAATGTGTATACTAAAGGAACAGAGATGAAGAAAGAAGCGGAAATGTTCAGTAGCATAATAAAACTTGCAGCTTATTCCTTAATCGTTCTCTTCTTTATTTAGATGCAAGATTATTCAAATGCATATAAGTATCACAACAGAACTAAAATGCCTTCTTGCACTTTGATTTTTTTTTTTTTTTTTTTTTTTTTAATATGACTGGATTATTTACATTATTTTATCTTGGACATTAATGAAAGAATAGAATTTCAAAATTGGGTATTCAAGTTAAAAAAGTAATAATTTATTATTTGTACTTAGAAGATTCAAACTTAAAATGTAAAAGTAAGTCCAAATGAAACGGATTCGTAAAAGAATTGTCCTGTTATTTAATATATTATATATATATAAAAAATTTCTTTAAAAAAATATGATAAATATCAAAGTTATTGTAATTATTCATTAAAAAAATTTGCCCGTGCAAACATCTCTACTTATGATAAAAATATATCGCAATGTTCCGAAGAAAAATAAACGTATATAGTTAAAGATCTCTTCAGTCGTATTTTCATTGGGTTATTTTTTCGATTGCTCACTATAGTATAAACACACACACACACACACACACAAATGCTCCCGTAAAAATTTATGAATTTGTATGTTTTTGGATGTTCTGCACAATGTTGCCAGATTGAGTGAATTGTTTATTCAATATTCACCACTAAATTTTAATTGTGGCGGTTATGTAATGATTTTGAAGCTATCATTGTGTTGTTAAACGCTTTTGAAATCATTAGCTAACCGCTACAATTAAAATTTAGTGGTGGCTTTTGAATAAAAATTTCCTGGTAGTCTGGCAGCACTGGTTCTGGAGTCTCTCAATCACTCTACTTTTTGAATAATTGTGCCTTAGTGATTTATAAAATTCTGTGAGTTTTTTTAGTTCAAGAAGAAATACTACATTGCTATAATTTTAATTTTGGTATCTATTTCCCCCAATTTGACGCTTTTCTGTTACATATTTATTTTAGCATGTGTGTGCTTGTGTTTATGCATGTATATAGGACATGATATTGCACTAAGAATAATATTTAATATTGTTATAAAAAGGAATATTACATATGATGGTATTTCTTTTCGGATTTTTATATATATATATAATTTTAAGCCATGTAAAATATTATTATGTGATATAATTTGATTAAATTTTAGTTTGAATCACTATTCTGTGGATTGCTGCAAACTCGTGCGATTTGGGAAACATCGAAGTTGCATTTAAGGATCATCGAGATATAATAAGACCAAATTCATATATAATGATTAAAATTTCAAACATAATGCAACTGTGAGACTAAAGAAAATCTAATATATTATAACCAAATTGCTAAACGAATTCAGTCTTTATATAATTAATCCACTGGTGTACATTGTTTTAAAAATATTTTAAACATAAATTTATTTTTTTATTATGTAAATTGATTATTTAGCATTTGTTTATATATATATATATATTCATTTACTTATCAAATAGCTTGAAAAAAAAATTCTTAAATATAATAATGAAATTTGAAATATTGTTATTTTAACTTGTGAGAAAAGAAAATGAAATTGCCTAAAATGTTTCAAAAACAATAATTCACCTGGAATATTTTTAGTATGCATTGATAATGGAATGCCTAAAATCAATCTTAGAAGATATTTCCAGAATAAGGACTCGTGATGATAGAATGATTCTTAAAATGATAACTATGCATTATCTGTCTTTGCAACATTTTCGTCCAAAAGCTTATGTGCTATCAAGAAATTTCCTACATTAGAATAGAGACATTAGAAAATGTGACTCAGAGAGAGAAAAAAAAATATATATAACCCATTTTCGAACAAGACTTTAAATAGAATCATTACAGATTCTTATGAAATCTTTAGGTTTTAGTTTTATTCAGTCCAAAATGAACATTACATATAATAACATATCTGGCAGTGTTCTAATAAATATTCCGTAAAACTCTTTGTATCCGTCTTTCATTTTCATACTAGTATTATTATTATTATTTTTTTTTAAGAGTATTTTTCTTTCTATTTAATCGTAATTACATTTGGAATTAGTTTCTCTAAACATGAAGTGGTGAGGAAAAAGGGGCGGATACTAACAATATTATGGAATATTAATTGAAATGTTGTCAGGTATGTAACAGAGGTGTGTAATAAGAATTATTACAAGTTATACTAAAATTATCTGTGTTAAAAATAAGTGTGTGTATATATATATATACATTAAACATATCGATTGCCAAGACTCTCAACTTTAGTTGAAAATTTGTTTTCGAATATTAAACCCAGAGCTTCCAACCTAATCCGGCAAATTGTTAGTACAGCCCCTTTTTCTACACCACTTAATTTTTAGAGTATTTGTTTTCTTCATTCATCGAAAATATATTTGAAGAGAATTACTCTAAAAATTTAGTGGTGTAGGAAAAGGGGCGGTACTAACAATTTGCCGGATTTGGTTGGCAGCTCTGATTAAACCATTTCCTCTCATCTGATAGAGCTGATGTTCTGCGTACATGTACAGACCTATCAACTTTTATAAGTTATTCTACATCATTGTTAGTTCCACCTTTTTTCATATAAAGTTTTTTAAGTGTATATTTATATATATATTAAAAATCTTATTTTATTTTATTTTTAGTTTGAAGAAAATTATTCAATACTTAAAGTAGTGTGAAATAAAGGCGGGACTAAGAAAGCACCTGAATAAATTATAAAACTTGGCAACTTTACATGTATATTATTCACATCCGATGAAGTAAAACTTTTAATGCAATTTGAAAAAAAAAGGTGTTTTAAATTATTTTTTTATTTCTTGTCTCATTGATCATAAATAACTCTAATTTTGTTTCTGAAAGAAAATTTAAATGTAAATTGTAATAACTTAAATTGTTATTAAAATTTTAGGTATTAATTTACATTTTTAATACAGACAATGCTAAAAACCTGTGTGAGAAAAGAGGTTTTTTTTTTTTTTTTTTTTTTTTTTTTTTTTGTATAGGGAAGTTGGCAACAAGGAAGAAGGAAGAGAGATGATGGAAGAATAAGCGTGCAACATGACGTCAGATGCTTTTAAATTAATTTTTAGCTTTTTTTTTTTTTTTTTTTTTAAATAATTTATGTTATTTTTTGTAATATTAAACTTGTGTACCCCTTTAAAGAATATTCTTCGCCATTATTTCATTGCAGAAGCGTGTAGAATGAATATTAACCAGAACGCTTTCACGAGCTATCAACAGCCAGACTGATAACATATCTCATTAAATTGTAAAAGTTATTATTGATAAATTGCTACTAATATAATTTTTGCGAAGTAATTCAAAAATTATTTTGTGGGGGAGACTTTTCTTTCTTCTTCTTCTTCTTTTCTTGTCTGTAAATATTCATAATAGAGTAAGTTTTAACATTTTAACCCCAGTTTCAATTATTTTGTTCTTTTAAAATTTCATTTCATTTCATTTCATTTCATTTTTTTTTTTTTTACCGACACCATTTAGTTAGGATTTAACTTATAATGTAGATTTCCCTTTTAAGTATAATAATATTCAAACTTACGTGTGTTTTTTGGGGGGAAAATAATAAATAAACAAATAAATAAAAGACATAATTTTGAAAGATTTATGTCAATAATATAATTAAGTATCAAGTTTCTAATTATATCGTCATTTTATTCTTATTTGATTGTAACAACATTTGGAGAGAATTACTATAAAAATAAAATGGTGTGGAAAAAGGGACGTTTTTTATGGGGCGTTAACAATTTTACGCTTATTAATGAAATGGTTGGCAAGTATGCGTTTATATAAGAAAACTTTTCTTAAAGTGAATGGTAGGAAAAAACGCATGTACTTAAAATTTTATGGAATTAATAAAAAAAAATTGGGAAGCCTTTCAATGTAATGATTTTAAACAATAAAAGTGTAACGGTACGCCTCAACCTTTTCCAACAATAGGTTATCGTCATCTTGTCTCGTCATATCATAATTATCAAACCACGTATCTATAAGATCAGTCGTGCATAATTAGTTAACAGTACACCAACCAATTATGCTAATTTATCTGTAATAACGCTACACCTCGCCATTTTTTCACACCAGTATAATTTGTAGAGTAGGATTCTCCTTATTTAATTCTCTACAAATTTATCGGTTTGAGAAAAGAATAAGCCTAACGCTATTACCGAAAAATTAGCATAATTGGCAGGATTAGCTAACAGTATAGTTGAAATAATGTTATTCATACTTTTTAAGACAGAATTCGTTAGAAATTTTCTGAATTATGTAAAAAAGAGGTATGCTGTTTTTATTCTTCATTTGTAAAACTAACAGATGTATTAATTCAAAAATTACTGTTTTTGATATTTTTTATATTGATGGACAATGGCCTACTTATATTTTTGCACATTTAGTTGCAATTTTATAGTTAATAAAAATTCATAATAATAATACTGTACGTAAAATTTAAAACTGAAATTTCAATTGGTATGCAAAATTTTTCAAACAAGTATTAAAAGCTTGATCCCTGAAGAAAAGAGCCTCTTTAAAACAAGCAAAACCCGCATTACAAATGTATTCAATCAATCATAATAACAGAGGAAAGAAAACTCCTTTTAACCTCACACATGCAAGAATATTTTGCGGCATATATAAAAGGATTTCACTCAAAAACTCGTTTATCAGCGTGAAAACTTTTGAATCTGCCATATTCTACTTTCAATGTAATGTTTTTACACAATAAAAGCGCTACGGTACGCCTCAACCTATTTTAACAATAGCTTATCGTCGCCCTATTTATATCCTAACTAATAAATCACGTATCCATAGGAGCAGGCATGCACTGATTCCGCAATATTTTCCAGCAGAGCCTGAGGATGGATTCCCCCCACCCTTAAAAATAATTTTCACAGCGGTTGTAGTGCGCAGGAAACTCCGATACAGATGAAAATAAAACTAAAATGAAATGCAAGTGGAAATGTGAAAAATCGATACAACATTCGGTACTTTCGGAAACTATGGATAAATCATATGATTTCTCTCACGCGCTGACTATTCATGCTGCATTAGCGTACCTTCATCAGTCGATACGTCATGGTAAATTTATGATGCAGGGGTTACAAAGCTATCGAGTTATAAATACGTTATGGGAGAACAAATTTCATAATTGCTTATATCAGGCGCCTTCTGATTTGTAATCGACGAGTTTGTGAGTTACGAAAATTAAAAGAGTGATAATCGTGTACGAATTAAACTTTTTTTTTTTTTTTTTTTTTTTTTTTTTTAATTTTCTTCTAATGTGTTTGTATTTATAAATGTAATTTAAATCCGTATATATTTAAAATAATTGTTCTTTTTACGATGTATAAATAAAAATTTATACATTTATTTCTATTTATGTATGGATAAGGCTTTTTGTATAGGTTTTAAGTTAATCCGCAATAATTTCTTCATTTTGTCGAAAAAGATTTCTAAAATACTTATATATATATATATATATATATATATATATATATATATATATATATGAATAAAGAGAAATAAATCCAACTCTAAAAATACATTAAAATAATCATTTATAAATAAATATTTTCCGAAATTACTTAAATAAATCTTTTGTACGAAATTTTTAAGAATTTAATATTAACAATCTATTTCTTATATACAAAGTATGTCTTTTCAAATATATCGAATTTCTTATTTCTAGGGGCTGATCCAGGGGAAAATTGGAGAGTTTTTTCTTCCCTTTCACAAAATTCTATTTCATATAATGGGCCTCTTCACAAAATTCGAAATTATAAAATAATTAAAATATAAAGCCTTTTCACAATAATTTGCCTTATAAAAATGATTTTTTCACATTTTTTTTTAAAGGACTACTTCAAATGAACGCCTATACTTGGTTCAATGAAAACCTATAAACTTTATATTAAACATTAAATAGAGTGATTGCTAAAATTGAAGGTTTTACATAATAATAAATTTTCACAAAAATGTTTTTTTTTTTTTTTTTTCCCCGCATAAATAGGCCCCAAAAGTTAAAACTTGGATCGACCCCTGAGTTTATTTATAAATATCTGTTATATATATATTACTTTGCATAATTTATCTCAGATAGATTCTGTACTTAAATACTATGTTATGGATATTTCTATTTTTAATGCAGAATGTAGAAATTACTAAGTGACATATGCTTTGTAAAGAGAACAAAGAATTTTCTTTACTACAAATTAAAAATATGCATATGTATATATTTATAAATGAAACTCATTCATAATATTTAGGTTTAAAAAATAACAGCTTTGTACATTTATGCATTAATAAAAGACAAAAAATTTTCTTCTGTTTAATAAACACTAGCAGGCTACGCCCGCTTCGCTGGCCACTATATTTAAATGAATCTCCAAAAGAATTGGATCATTATTTATTTTTCAGATCACATTATAAATAAAAACTAAAATAATTACATTGGAATCGCTCTAGACCTCGTATCGGGTACTCGCTGACTACGGCAGCTCTTTCTCTGCCCGCACTGTATCGGGAGCAGGTTCCCACTGCCTGCAGAAATCTCTTTCCTATGTATTTCAATATGGGTATTTATTGACGATAGGTGGGTCTGCAATTATTTAAGAACTACGATTTTAAAGATAACTGTATCTCAGCGTCTATTAAATATTTTAGTTTTTGAACCAAGTATTTTATTGCTCATGCTATTTACACTGTATTACAATTTGATTCCGACCAATGTAATGAAATAAAATAAAAAGTAGATTTTCTTTTAGAAGGAATTAAATACATAAAAAACAAATAAATTCCAATCAGTTTAATCCTTTCTACTAGTATATACTACCATTATTTCCTGACAAATACTATAAATTAGAAAAAAAAAACTTTTAAAGAAATTAAATTAACAAATGAAAAATAATTGTTGTTATACTACAAAAATTATACATAAACATAACTTATAAATACGTTTTTAAATTTTAAATTTAATATATTTAATTTTTTCTACTGCATTACCATTTTATTTTCAATAAATATAATAAATTAAAAAGAGAAAAAAGATTCGCCCTCAAATAAATGTATTAAGTAAAAAATAAATTGCATAATATAGCCGTTGCTAAGATACGCAGACGATTACAATCGAAGAATAAATTCATGAAAAATGAAACATAAAAGCCAATGTTTAAAATCGAAAAAACATTAATTAAAAAATTGAAATTCGAAATTCGAAAAAACTCGATAAGGTGTGCACCTGTAGGGTCCCAGGTACCTATATGCCAAATTTGGAAGCTCTGCGATCAGTAGTGTGTTAGTATTGTTCATGTTTAGATAAATGTATTTATTTTCCTGTTGGAAAAAAAAATAAACTCGTATTTTGTTTTTTATTTTATTTATTTTTATTTTTTTTTTTGGCAACAATTAAATTATGGATTAAATTTAAATGGCTAATTTTTTGCTATTATTGGCTTATTATTTTCATATTTTTATTAATTAAAAGAAAACTAAACAGAAATTCGAAATTCTGACTTCGATGTGCGCAATGATCCTTCGGGGGGCACCTTTGTGTTAAATCTCGTGACTGTACGAGCTACCGTTTTCGAGACCAGTGAAATATACATACAAATATTGCTCACTTAATAGTATAAGATAAAAAGCTTATTTACTTTTTTAACTTTTTTTTTTTTTTTCATGCATTTAATGCGTTATATCTCTGCGTTATGTCTTTGAACTACAGTTGCTAACTTTTTAAGCCTTTTGGCTACTGGAAATTTTTATTAAAATCTTTTTCTATTTAATCAGCGAAAACTGTTATAGTAATGCATAGCTGCCAATATTTTAATTTATTCCGGAGTACTTTTAGATCCGCCTTTATTTAGCACCACTTTATTTTTGGAATATTTTTCTCCAACAAATGACTATAATAACATATAAAAAATTATTCTTAATAAAAAAAAAAAAAAAAAAAAAAAAAAAAAAGTGGTGTGAATAAACACGGAGCTAAAAGTACTCCGGAATAAATTAAAATATTGGCAGCTATGGGAATGCATAAAAAAAAGTGCCTAATAAATTATTCTGGTAACCAAAAAGCATAAAAGTTGCTAGCTGTTTCTTAACGCGAGCGTTAGCTGTACTCTTTTACACCGATTCATACCCTCAAACATCCTAATTAATACTCTGTAGTATTGTTAGTCCCGCCCTTTTTCTCCCACCAATAAATTTTTAGAGTAATATTGTCCAAATGCAATTGCAATTAAATAAGAAGAAAAATACTCTAAAAATATACTGGTGTGAAAAAGTAGGCGGGGCTAACAATACTACGGAATATTAATTAATATGTTGGAGGGTATGCCGATAAAAATACAATAAATTAGACAGTCCGAAGAGCCAAAAATCTGGATTATTGCATACCACTATTTCAATAAAGTTTTCTTTAATCACAGAGTTTTCGATAATAAATAAAGAGGATGTTTCCATTAAAAACCATTGGTATGAAATAACATAGAAATTGGCACCTCTAGAAAGCAAAAGGAGTCATAAAATTTTAATACTAAATGTTTGTAAAATTAAGGAAGTTATTCTATTATTCCAACCCCACAAATATCTTGTAAAATCGTTACAAAGGTGCAAGTAACAAAACTGATTACTCAGCGTAATACAAAAGTTAATTTTAAAAAATTCCTTTCATAAAATTTTGCATAGCTTTTGATTTCTATCGAACTTATTTTGGCAGTGTCAGCATGTTAAATATGAATTTTTGATTATATTTTACAAGTTACTGTTAGTGAGCATGGGTTATGTACGAGAAATCTAGGCCCGGGGGAAAAGGGGATGCGCTGTGTGTATGTCTTTAAACAAAATGCAAATTGCATTAAGTGAATTGTTTTACATGCAACTTTACTCTACTTTACTTCACAATACTGATAGACTTTAACGATATTATTGGAAGGTTTAAAAATTATACGTATACTTATTGAAAACCAGGCAAAACACTTTTATTTATTAATTTAATTTTTTTTTCTTTTTAACTTTTTGTTAAGAAAATATATCTAGTTTCTTCGTTTGTGGTTATTTAATATTTTTTTTTTAAGTTAAAAAATTGAATTTCGTTAGTTTTGCTAATATTCATTTAGAGAAATTGAATTCACAATTAAATACACACACTAATACAATAGATGCCAACAAATTGTTTACGAATATACTTTCTTTTCAATTAATTTTTGTTAATAACAATAATAATTTAAAAAAAAACTATGCTTATACATATATGCCAACATTTTAATTTGTTCCGGAGTATTTTAAGCCCCGCCTTTATTTCATACCACTTACTTTTTTAAAGGTAATTTATTCTTATTTTATCGAAGTTATGTATTGGAAAAAAAAAAAATCTATAAATAAAGTGGTGCGAAATAAAGGCGGAGCTAAAAATATTCCGTAATAAATTAAAATGTTGGCATCTATGCTTATTCAAGGTAGGAAAATTTACTGCAATATATTCTGTACTATCTTAAATAGTTAAAATAGATTGACAAATGAAATGAGTACATTCGTTTATTAAAAGACAGTGGAGTCAATTTTAGAGACAATGTTGCATAAAGAATGTGGAGTACAATTAAAAATAATACTCAAAATTTTCTTTAATTTAATATCTCGCATTTAAAACCTGATATTGATAGGCGAAGTCTACCTGTAGTTTATGCACAAATTATCATTTACGTTAAATTGCATGAAAAATCTAATTGTAAACTGAAAGTACTTAGTTGTTAATTTAACGGTTCCTTTAAAAGATCTTACAAGCCTCATTAAAATGTTTAAGATTTTGTTTAATGCAAAATTTAAAATAGAGTTTGTTTCTAGATCAGCAATATCCTGAGGTCAAATAAATATTTTTGAACATCGTTTCCAAACCATAAACTATTTCTCGTAGATATTTAGGGAAAAAGCTGCCACTAGGGAAAAGTTTTAGCCCTCAAGCCATATTTAATTTAGTCGTTTCTTACAAAATGTACGCTGATAGTGCTAAATTGCATTTAATTCAAGAATATATTATTTCTTTTTAAATAAAGGAATAGCGTTATTTATTATTAGTTCATTGTTTAATAAAATTTAAAGAATTTTTAATTGAAATAGGAAATTTTAATTTTTAAATATTATTGTTACTTAAGCAATTCTATTCTATTTGTAAATGCTGTGAAAAATTTTATTGATGAATAAGCACTTTAGAAACTGTATCCACATTTTTAAGTCTAAAATAGTTTTATGTATTTCGAAAAAGAGTAATGAAGAGTAAAACTCTACGGAATATTATTTAGGATGCTGGCAAGTATGCGTCTAAGTAAAAAGTTTTTAAAATAATAATCGTTTCTAAAACATATCTGGTAACTTTTATAATTTATTCCGGAGTCATGTTAGCCCCGCCCTTTTTTCACACCAGCATATTCTAAAAGCAATTTTCTTCTTACATACTAGCCAACATCCTAATTAATATTCCGTAGTGTTGTTAGTCACGCCCTTTTTTTGACACCAGTAAATTTTTAACGTAATATTCTTCAATTGCAATTATGATTAAATCAGAAGAAAAATACTCTAAAAAGACACTGGAGTGAAAAAGAAGGCGTGGCTAACAAATACTACGGAATATTAATTTGTATGTTGGCAAGTATTGTCGTATTTCATCCTAATTACATATTGGAGAAACTTTCTCTAAAATCATACTAATGTGAAAAAAGGGCCGGGCTAACAGTATTCCTACAAATGTTAACAGGTATGCTAAAAGGTTTATTTAATTTATTATTGTTATTAATATTGTCTGTACTCCCAGTTAAAAGTTTAACTTTACTCTTAAATTTTTAATTATAGATAAATTTTAATTACTTTATATAATTGATATAAATAAGAAAATATACATAAAAGATATAAACGCAAACTATTTTCTAATTCTAGAACAGGGAATGTATTGCACTAAAACAGATATAAACGAACCTTGTTCCAATTAACACTTTCGCGAACGCATGATTTTAAATTTTTGACAGTAAGGTCCGCCTGTGGACGTTATTCTCCCATGTTACAATATTTCAGAACAAAATTTTCTATATTCACATTTATATTACAAATGGATATACATTATAATTATATTCTTTCTAATCAAAGTATTTGTATCCATAGTATATTTCATTGTAAAAATGTGAATATTGGTTATATATTTAAGAAATAAATAGCATACAAATTGCGAAAGAAACACCCACTGGTGAAGTTGCAGATTTTCAAATGAAGTGAATCTATGACAGCAATCGCGAAAGTGATAAATTTTATGATGTAAAGGATAAATAATGATCCTATTGTGTAAGACATTATAATGCTATTTTACAATAAATGATTCAAATTACTTTGTAGAATGTCAAACATTTTTGTTTTTCTGATAATACTTTTTGAAAAGTATATTTTTAAGTATACATTCCTTAAAAATATTCTTTACAAGAATACTTTTAAGGAATGTTTATTTATGTTTCAAATATTTTTTCAATATACCATATGTCTTGTGTTATTCGATTTTGCTTATGTAAAAATGTTTTTTATATTTTGCATAACTTATGCAGTTTTGCATTTAATTTAAAAGTTTCCAATTATCGTTTCTATTGTTTAATGTCAATTAATTTTAATTAATGTAAAATACAATCGCTTTAAATATTATTTACGTAAACAAAAATGAGGCCATAATTTTTGAAGACGCTTTATGAAAAGTAAGATAACAATTATTATTATTATTATTATTATTATTATTATTATTATATTCAATCAATATTTTGAAAAATAAATTGCTTAAAAAAAAAAAAAAAAAAAATCATACAATCGGAAAGCTGTGTTTTTTTCCCCTGCCGAAATAGATTAAATAAAAACAAAACAAAAAGAAAAAAGAAAAGAAAAAGAAACAAAATAACTTTGATAAACTTAGCATTCTATTCTTATAAATTTTAAAATCTGTATGTGAATTAAATCTGTTGAATACCGTCTATTTGTATTTTATTTTATTCATTTATTTACTTACTTTTATTATTATTTTTTTTTTCCTGAAAAATATAAATCATGATATAAATCATTTGCTTCCACATATTCATCGTCTCTGATTCACTGTCATCTATGTCTTTCACCGTATTTCACGTTTATTCTGTGTTTCTAAAATATGTCATTGTTCGAACAGTTGAATGACATAAAACGTTTCGTTCCAATCCATTTTTCATGCTTCCACGTTATCTAGATTCCAGACGAAAATAAATAAACGACTGTAAAATTTCGATTAAAGATTTCTATATAAATGTCGCATACTTAAACAGCATACTCATTTAAGTTAACACAGACATACTGTGATATACCGGGTGGTCCAAAAAGTCACAGAATATATATATATATATATATATATATTATTTAAAAAGTACTGATTGTACCTCTATGCGCTTTTCATCGAAATGTACAGAAAAGCATTGGGTTTTTTAATATATTAGGTCGATTCATAAATAATTTCCGATGCAGTTTAGTTAAAATTTACACCAGAAACTTTATACAATGAATATAAGGCTTCAAAGATAGGCTCCTCCCCCTGCATTCATCATGTAGTGTGTTTGGGTGTTACTTGCATTGGACGAATGGTCAAAGCATGCATACTGCAAATAAGCTGCCAAGAAGATGGGAGAACGTTATACATAATAATGGAGAATACATAATAAATTGATATAATTTTGTAACTAAATGAAAGCAAAATCAATGCGTGCTAAAAACAAAGGAAGTTATTTAAACTTTCGCGACCGCTGATGTGGATTCCCGTCATTTGAAAATCTGTAACTCCTCCAGTGGGCGTTTCTTTAGGTTACATAGGTTACATTATTTCTCAACAATATACCCAATATTCACATTTGTGTAACCAATGCATTATGGATACAAATACTTTTATTAGAAAGAGTATAATTGTAATGTATATCCATTTACATTATAAATATGAATGCAGAAAACATTGATTTAAAATAATGCAATATAAAAGATTAACGGCCACAGGTGGAGCTAACTGTCAAAAAGACATAAACATGCGGTCCCGAAAGTGTTAAGACTCGACTTACAAAGATGTAACACGATAAATGTGGGAGGGGCTTATTCTTCGGCAGGAAATGATACCTAATATACTTTATTATATTCGTTGTATAACGTTATTGGTGTGTATTCTATTTTAACTGCATCGGAAATTATTTATGAATCAACCTAATATATATAAGAAAATACTCTTTACATTTTTTAATGCTATAAGAAAAATACGAGTTGCATATCACGCTATATTCGCAGTATCCTCTTCCATTTTAAACAAATCCGCTTGATTAAATAACGCCATATTGCAAGTACTGAAGCATTTTTTTTTTTTTTTTTTTTTTTTTTAAAGAATTTCCATTTTGCAATGTCTGATGGTCATTCTAATGAATGACGGCTGTTACTTTGAGCATTTATAGTCCTAGTTACGACGTTGAAAGTACTGCGCCGCTGTTAAAAATTAATTTTACAATTAAAGCGCTACCTGATGAACAAAATTTAAACTAATTTGACAATAAATCTTTTGTTATCAAAAAAAAAAAAAAAAAAAAAAAAAAAATGTGCATTTCAGTGAGAACCGCATAGTACTACGGTCAAAACTTCTTGAATAATATATTTTATATTTTTTCTGTGAATTTTGAATCACCCAGTATATAGTATCCGAGGAAAAGGATCCGAGGAAAAAAAGGAAAAGTATCTGAGCAGGAAAAGTATCCGAGCACTAGCAAAAATTCTTATGCAAAAAAAGTACACTTAATACAGTTTTGTTGGCTAAATCCTTGTCGGATCCTGTTCCGAGTCAGTCTAAGAGCCAGATTCGACAAGGATTTACTTAACAAAACAGTATTGAGTGTACTTTTTTTATATAGGAATTTTTGCTAGCGCTCGGATACTTTTGCTGCCGACTGTATGTAGAAGCAAGGTGTTAAGGCATTGTATACCGTAGAAGAAACAACTAAAAAAAATAAATAAATTGCATAAGTTATAGACTGAGTCTATCATTTGATTAAACACAAGTTTTATAGTTTCTAATTTACTTTCAGAATATTCTAAAATAAATAAAAATGTTTACGCAATTTTTCCATGTTTTTTGTGTGTTTTATGAAAGTTCCTCATTAGTTTTGTGTATTAATTATGAATGTAAGATTGCATCAGTGCTATCCAAAATATCTTTTATCCAAACAAAAGGATGCGGTGTTGTTCTAAATATTTTAACAACAAAAGCAGCACTAAAAGTCTTTTAATTAAAATGATCGTTAAACTTAATGCTGCGATAAAAGTTTTCAGAAGTAAAGAACTTTCCTTGCTTTCTCTTGAATAAATGAATTTGTTAAAACCTATAAAACTTTATAACATTTTAGGGAGTATAAATGTTATGCACTCGGGGAGAAGAATAAAGACTAGAAATATCCTATCTTTCTGGCAGGTTGTTTATGTTCTCATATCTGAAAATTAAAGTACGTTGAAAATTAGTTATAGTTTTAGAAAGTTGGATGAAATTTAAACATTAGATCTTTTTAGATGCATGTGAAAGTTTTCCGGGATAGGAACGTATAATTTTTTTTTTCTTTTTTTTAATACGGTGTTGGTCAAAGTGAAAAATCTCCAAATCCTGGCTACCGTTCACTGGATAATTATGCAAATTTTATGACAGGGAACCAATGACAAAAGAAGTAATTTTAAATAGTTTTATGGAAGTATACGGGAAATTGGTATTCATAAAACTTATTTTGGATTTAGACAGCCCTGTGATATGGCAAATTATAAGGACAACTGTATTTATGTGTTCTAAAAATCGCAATTTTCATAATTTTTGTTCTCCTCTTGGCACTCTCAGACGACATAAATGCTTAGAGAGCAATTGGGAGCAACGCATTCCATTTTTGGCGTCATGATGTTAGAACTAAACTTTCGGAGTTTGAGAAACGGAAAATGGTTCTTTTAAAATTTCACAATTTGTCACAATTTGACGTGCAAAAAGTCCTGAAAATTTTAAAGGAACCACTTTCCGTTTCTCAAACTCCGAAAGTTTAGTACGAGCGGCATGACTGCAAAAATGGAATACAACGTGCCCAATTGCTTACTAAGCATTATTTACTTTGAGAGTGCTGAGTGGAGAACAAAAATCAGGAAAATTGCGATTTTTAGAACACAAAAATATAGTTGTCCTTATAATTTTGTCCATGTCACAGGGTTGTCTAAATCCAAAATAAATTTTATGAATACCAATTTCCCATATATTTCCATAAAAACAAATGAAAATTGCTTCATTTATCATTAGTTCTCTACCATAAAATTTGCATAATTTTCCAGCGAAAGGTAGCCAAGATTTGGCGATTTTTCCTTTGCCCTTATAATTTTGACCACCGCTGTATTACTATTGCTTAAAACGATACATATTTCGTGAAAAAAAAAAAAAAAAAAAAAAAAACGATAGCACCATTGAGCAAAATGCATCGTATGATTTACAAAAGCTTTTCTCAATCGAAGAATATCGATTTCGATTGCCGTTGAGGAAATACAGAGCTGCCAACCTAATCCGGCATATCGTTGTACCGCCCCTTTTACTACACCACTTAATTTTTAGAGTATTTGGTTTCTCCATTCATCGTAAATATATTTGAAAATAATTACTCTAAAAATTAAGTGGTGTAGGAAAAGAGGAGGTGCTAACAATTTGCCGGATTTGGTTGGCAGCTCTGGAAATATATACGACTAAATAGGTTTAAAACTGCATTTTTATTTTTCCCAATTCATAATTGTAATTATTTAATTCCTTAATTTCTAAAAGCGAAAGAAAAAAAAATCGATACTGTCCGTTTTGATACTGATTATTGTTTTCTTTTCTTTTCTTTTTTTTTTTTTTTTTTTTTCTTTCTAAGAAAAGAAATAAACAGAAAAAAGGATTTTGATGAAATACTGGCGAAAGCAGAATTTAGTTTAGTACGGAGGACTTTTCATTTATTTATTTTTTATTTATAACATTGCTTGCAAATTAATCAATTATATTTTCGATAAATGTCCAACTATCGTAAAACCATGCTTGCATACTTGCCAACCATCTCATTATGAATCGTACAATTTTTAGTACCCACCTGGTTTTCACACCAATAATTTTTTAGAGTAATTTTAGTCTTATTTAATCGTAACAACATTAGAAAAGAATAATTCTAAAAATATAGTGGTGTGAGAAAAGGGGAGTTTTTTCAGGGGGCGTTAACAATTGTACGGTTATTAATGAGATGGTTGGCAAGTATGTGGTTGCCAACCATCTCGTTAAGAAGCGTAGTACTTTTAATCACCGCCTTTTTTTGTACACCAGTAATTTTTTAGAGTAATTTCATTCTTATTTAATCGTAACACTATTTGGAGAAAATTGTTCGAAATATAAAGTGGTGTGGGAAAAGGGGCGTATTTTCAAGGGGCGTTAACAAGTCTACGCTTATTAATGAGATTGTTGGCAGTCCTGTCTGATATCGTAAAAATCCGTCGATTGAGACTAACAGTCGTCCGTCCTTAAAAAGAAAAATGTAAAAATGACAAAAAGAAGCTTTGGCATTGGTTTTAATTATTATTTTTATAATATTATCGAAGCCTGTGAATAATAGCCAGTTTAAAAAATATAACTCTTGACCTAAACAAAATTGAATTTTGTTTAGGACAGAATTCTAATTTACGAAACGTCTGAAAGAAGAAAATTTCAAATGATTTTATCCTAATATAGAACTATCGTTCAGTCTCACAGTGTATGCAAGTCGCGAAATCAGCATAGAGATTCTCAAATGAAAAACTATTTATTTATTTATTTATTTTGAATAAGTATACATTAATAAAATAATACTTTTTTTTCTTACATTTTTTAAGTGTAATTTTAAATTTTAAAATATGTTTACAATTTATGTATTATAATTATTACAGATGCTCTTCAAACTTCTTCTAATGTTTTTATTATTTATTTATTAAGTTAAGTGAACAAGAAGCAATAAATCTGTAAAAAAAAAAAAAAAAAAAAAAAAATAGGGGAATTATATTTTAAGAATATTCTACTGATTCTTATAACTTTTCAAACGTTTGTTTTTAAATTCTTCAGTTTGATGTATCTTTAACATAAAATATTCTCTTTCTTCCCATTATTTTCGTAACTGATATTCTTTCTTATTTATTTGAAGAGATACTTACTCCAGCAAAATATTAAATAAAGATTTTGCTTATCTTGATATGATTATACATGCAAAAAATCGATATTCCAAAAGAAACATATTGCTTAGCTAATATTACTTGCAACAGACTGCTGAATTTCTAATTTCTTATGTATTTTTACTCAATAAAAATCAGTCCATGCACAAATATGTGTCTTTTATTTAACATATTCATTGGTATAGATATACTGTAAAAACAACATATGTAAAACGCCGTAAGATGGATGTTTCCCCCCTCCCCCCCCCCTCATAATTCAAATGTTATCAGATAAATAATAAATATCCTTCATTGTTTTTCTCTGAGTTTAGTTTAAATAAAAAAAAAAAAATCCTTTAAACTTTACCTGATTACCATATAATTATTTATCTCTTAGTGAAATAACATAGAGAATTAAATAGATATTTATTTTTGTTGAATAATAATGTGCAGTAGTAAGTACATTTGGTAAGTACAATTTGTTAAATAAAAATGTACTTACCAAAACAAGCGAGGAATTTCAAATTAATGAACATCAAACTTTACACGAAAGCATGCATTATTACAAATATGCATATGCATTTTCTTGCAGTCAGTTTTAGTTAATATTTTCACTTTTTAAACTATTACAATGCACATAACGTCTTACAGAAAAAAAAAAAAAAAGTTGAAAAACTACACAAAACTCAATTACTTCACTTCACGTGATTTCAAAAAAACATTCGAAAGCAATTTGAAGCATAAACCTTTTTAAATATTAAACTACTTAACAAAATGTTTTTTCATCTGTATTTTAAGTACCATTACTGAATTAAATACAGAGAATAAGTAACAATTGATGGGCATCCTGCACGCAATTGGTTAAACAATAGTTAAAATGCAAGTTTTATATTTACAGTATTCTTTGTTTTTATTTTGTTTACATAGAGAATTGCGTTAAAAAAAAAAAAAAAAAAAAAAAAAAAAAGACATGAGATTACATCAAATATAGGAAATTTACTGTTGAAAGGGAATAAAAAAGTTTCTTGTTGAATTATGTTTCATACGCAGGGCCTGATTAAGGGGGAAGCTCGCTCTTCACACATTATTCATACTTACACCGTTATTTTTTAACAAATACTTTCCTCCTATAATAAACAAAAAATTTTCATTAAAAATTATTTTAAAAGAATTCTGGTGTCTAATAACTGAGAGAAAATTGGATTGTTTTACACCGTTCATTTTTTATAAAAAATATTTCCTCGTCAAAGCGTGGAATTTCTATGACATGAAGTAAAAAATAATTGTAAAAATATTCCGGTATGAGCGAGCTTCCCCCTTAATCAGGCCCTGTTCATACGCACTTTTCTCCCAAAGGAAAATTTGTATACCATTATTTTTATATAGTAATTTCAGTCGTGACTACTTACTGGCATCCTTTGATATCTGTTTATAAAAATTACTACATGAAAATTGTGGTATCCCATTTTCATTTTGTAAGAGCCCTGTTTGTAAGGTTTTGCTTTAGGGTGTTGCTCTACGGTCATTTTTTGCACATTAAGGCACATTAGAAAAAGGGACTTAAGGCTTATATTTAGGTATTAAAGGCAAACAGTAAATTATATTTAAGTAAAGGCAACTCTGTTGCATAGTAAATTATAAAACCTCATTCCAATTAACGCATGTGCTATAATTTTATAAGATAACTTACATCCAGGGTCACATTTATTGATTATTATTATTTTTTTTTTTAATCATTTTTATCTTTCTTTATATATATATGTATGTATATATATATATATGTATTATATCATTATTAATCATTTTTGAAAACAAAATGCCACCCAGTCAAGATGTTTGAAATACAAATTTCTAACTCCTTAATTGCATCACATGCATGGTTCATAATTTTAATTAAATGTCAATTAATGAGTTGTTTTAGCTGCAGGATGTCGTTTATATTTTGAGATTTAATTATAACAACTACTATATTATAATCTACACACACTATTTAATTTATCAAGCTTATATAATTTCAAATCATATTCCAGTTTAAAGGCTTTTAATGGACTAGTAATACACTGTAATTAACGTCTTCAGATTTCAACTAAATAGTTTTTTTTCAATGTCATTTATCCCCCTCCCCTCCTTTAAAAAAAAAAAATAACTATTTATATTCGGATTTATAATGAACTGGTAGATAATATTTTCAGAAGACATTGTAGTTTATTTTTATTTAGAGATCTGCCACAGGCGACTTTATAATAATTATTATTATTATTATTATTATTATTGTTTTCGTACCATTACTTCCATAACATAAAATTTATAATAAATTTATGCAGGCAAAGTGGAGATTTACCTATTACCTGTGTAAATATATTACACATTTTATTTTTTGGAAATAGTGACACGAAAAAAAATATTAAAAGAAAAAAGTCACCTGTGGAATAAAAAAAAAAGATAATGTATATTTAATTACATAGATGCCAACATTTTAATTTATTTCGGAGCATTTTGAGCCCCGTCTATTTTTTCATACCACTTATTTTTAAGAGTAATTTTTTCTTATTTTACCGAAGTTATATACTGGAGAAAACTTTTCTATAAATAAAGTGGTGCCAAATAAAGGCGGGGCTAAAATACTCCGGAATAAATTAAAATGATGTCATCTATGTAATTATCATAAAATAAACCATTAAAATATCTTTATTCTATTATTTATTAATAAACTTGTTAAATAATTAAAATAATTGTAAATTTATTTTAAATATACATTAAAAACTAATTTCAATTTCTTATACGTTTAATCTTTTCAGTGCAAATACGTGCTTCCTTTAAATGCTTTACATACCTTGATATTTAAGAATATTTTACAGTTAAAAAATGTATGAACTTTAATACATGAAAAATTTCCCAACTCATTTCCAAATAAATTGTTAATCAATTTAAATAAACCTAAAACGGAACATTAAAGAATAGTTCAAACATACTGTTATTATTGTAAAACTCTGCTTAACAAATTTCTAAATCAATTACTAGTTTCTAGATATGCCTGCTTTGAAATATTGGACTTATCTATCCCAGCGCATGCAGTAGTCAAAGTTAATTTTCAATATTCGTTATCAGTAAGATTTGATTTCGAGAGATGGTGAGGCTAGTGCATATTCTATTTCGAAGTTAATTGATTTATCTGTAAGAAATTACGCTTACTACTATTTATATAAATTTACTAGATCCATACTTGCCAACATACTAATTAGTATTCCGTAATATTGTTAGCCCCGCCTTATTTTTCACACCAGTATCTTTTCAGAATATTTTTCTTCTTACTTAATCGCAATCGCATTTGGAGAATATTAATCTAAAAATTTACTGGTGTGAAAAAAAGGGCGGGACTAACAACACTACGGAATATTAATTAGGATGTTTGCAAGTATGTAGACTCTAAAAAATGCTTTGTTTTCAATTACCTAGTTTAATATTAAAGAAAAAATATATTTATAATCAAGGGAATTTAAAATAATAAAGGAGTCAAGGAAATTTAATAATCAAAGAAATTTAAAATAATCAAGGAATGAAGAAAATTGATAAATTGATAACTTCTGTTCCTCAGAAACAATATCGGATAGTTTTCTTTTGACAGAAAGATGTGTATATATTATATGCGCGCATTTATCACTTATGTACGTTGTATCTAAAATATAAAAAAATATGAAATAAATAAATACTTTAAATTTTTAATAGAGCAGGAAATCTATAATGATAGTATTAAAATAATTTATAAAATATATTTTAAATTGTGTCAAAATAATTTTCCATTTTCAAATACTAATAATATAAATAAATAAATAAATGAAAATTAATTAATTAAAAAATAACAAATAAAACGCACTGTATATGGAATGAGTCGTACTCTCCGCCCTGCTTTCAGGACACTTTCAGGAATAAAAATATTTTAATTTATTTCTACAATTATTTTTATGCAGTAATCTCTACCCTGTATAATCACTGCACATTGCTGAATCGTACCTACTTGCCGACCATCTCATTATGAATCGTCCAATTTTCAGTACCCCCCCCCCCCCCTTTTTTTTTTTTTTTTTTTTTTTTTTTTTTTTCACGCCCATAATTTTTTAGGGTAATTTTAGTCTTATTTAATCGTAACAACATTTGGAGAGAATAACTCAAAAAATATAGTGGTGTGAAAAAAAGAGCGCTTTTTCAGAGGGCGTTAGCAATTGTACGGTTATTAATGAGACGGTTGGAATGTATGTTATAATTATATCCAGAAGAAGAAAAGGGCGGAGAGTACCACCCCTGATATGGGTGTAAAAAGGAAATTGTTCTCTGTCGCTGAAAATTTCTCACAGAAAGTTTAAACTTGGGATTAACCATTTTCTCACGGCAAAATGATTAAATTCAAGAAGTTTTAATTATTTAATAAAATTATACAGACACGACATTATTTCATTATTTAAAACATGAAAATCTGACATTGACATATTTTAATTTAGTGCCAGAGGCCTACTGCTAAACTTGTTAATATCGACAAATTTTTCTTTAGTTAATTCGTGGCGATCTAAATTCCATGATAAAGTTTTCATTAAATCAAACCAATGTGTTTCAGCTGCAGATACTGTAACAAATAACGTTGGAAGTCCAAACTGTCTTATAGCCGCAAAACAACGTTTTTTCTCTTTTTCCCAATGAGGGGGAGGTGTGCCTTGGGGGGGACTCATGTCAAAGGTGTGCCTTGTGGGGGGGACTCATGTCAAAGTTGTGCCTTGGGGGGGACTCATGTCAAATTTGGGCCTTGGGGGGACTCATGTCAAAGTTGGGCCTGGGGGAGACTCATGTCAAAGTTGGGCCTTGGGGGGACTCATGTCAAAGTTGTACCTTGGGGGGGGGGACTCATGTCAAAGTTGTGCCTTGGGGGGACTTCATTCAATAAATCTCCATTCAATAAACCGACTGAAAGAGGCCTCTAGCACTAATTAAGAGTGACCTATAAAAATTCGACAACTGTACCAACTGAAATAGGCCTCTAGCACTAAAAATAAAACAAATGCTTTTGAAATGGCGAGAGAAACTTTTATCCCTTATACATTTGCGAAGAGCCATATTATTATGTAAATTAGCGAATTTAAATACAATTATATAAACTATTTCCAATACTTTCTATACATAAAACATAGATGCCAATCATTTTAATTTTTAAATCAGATTTGTCCCAACTATTTTCAAAAAGGAATCTCTTATGCATAGTATCGAAGATTACATAAACAAAGCAATTGTTTAAAAAAAAAAAACTTTCCGGTATGATGTCTCTCTTTCCTAACAACACATCTTTCCCATATGACATCCTCAGGATATCCAGTGGATGAAAGGACGTCTCATGGGCATCCCCAGGATGTACTATGGATAGTTATGCTGTTAGGTTGAAAAACGGAAAAACTTGGCACCTATGCATAAACATATATATTTTTAAGAGTTATTTCAGTGGTCATGACACCTTTGACGGCACCACTGAAGATTTCTTATAAGAGATTATATTTCCATGTAATATTTATTATTTAATAAGAATTTTATTAATGATTTATTAAATTAATGATTTTTTTTTAAAATATATACAGCTAATGAAAAGAATCCTCTTAATCACATACTACAGCGAAAACACATTGAAAGTATTGCTTTTTACAGGGAGATCCAAAAAATTTTGACTTTTGTTTATTTTTTTACTGGTTCCCCTTTTCTTTTCAGGACACAACTGTTGCTGAAATGTATGAGGTGTAACGTATTCTTTGCTTTACCAAAGTTTCAAGATGATTCCTAAAGAATTTTTCTTTTTTTTTTTTACCCTAAATTCGAAAGTGTCCAGATACTTATTGGTAGATAACGAATAAGATTTTTTTTTTTTTTTTAAATATTTAATGGAACAAACTTAAAATAAATAAGGATGAGTTTTGAGATTTATAAAGTAGTTTTCGAAGAAGAAACAAACTAAATTTGCATGTCTATGTGAAAATTGAAAAAAAAAAAAAAAAAAAAAAAAAAGAAAAAAAGCATGTTTTTTAATATTTTAATATTTTTCTTTTTAAAAATAAGTTTTCTTTTGCAAAGTGAGCTTACTTTTTCAAGTACTCTTCAAAAATTTGAGCTTCTAAGCAAACATAGATTACTTCACTGAGACCCCTAATAGTAAATGTTTTAACTGTATGTGATATTGTTTATTTATCTGAATAAATAGAGCTACAAATGGCATAGGTGCGAAGTACACTGATGTTCAAGGTACGCTACTTTCCCCTATTCTATTATGTAATGCACATAAATAAACAATTTTTCAATTATTATAAAAAATCACCTCCGGCAGTAGGCAGGCACCTTAAAAAAACTAATTAAGACATTAAAACAGTTTTTTTTTTTTTCTTTCTAGATATTTAACCCTACAAGGCACCCAGTTCCATATGTGGAACACCGACTTTAATCGTTCCTATAGCTGTAACTATTAGTAGCGACATCTCTTGATATCTTGATAGAAGCTACTGACATTTAGCAGTGTAGTAATACGAATCTTTACCTAAAGATGTCGTTCGTGTTTTTGTTTTAATGCACTCGGTGTGAAATTTGAATGAAAGTGATACGTTAGTCGTTTGTCTAAATTAAAAAAAAAAAAAAAAAAAAAAATAGTTTTTGGCCAGTTTTGACTCGAATATATATATATATATATATATATTGCGTGTTATAACGAAGTGTACATTTTGCAGAGGTAAGTTGTTTTTATTTTATATTACAATAGTAAACGTATTAGTAAATCATATTTTTATGTATGTTCCACATACGGTACGTTCAGCTAAAAAGATGATTTTTCCGTAAAAATATGGTTTTATTTTTATAAGTTTTCCCTATCTTCTGATCACTAATTACAACCTATATATTTTTGTCGCGCACAAAAAAAAAAAAAAAAAAAAAGAGAGCCTTGTAGGGTTAATATAATTTTATATTTCACCTGAAATTTGCGTTCAATTGCGTTTTCCTAGAATTTCAAAATTTAGATAATAAACGGGAAAATTTAAACAAAAGATGATTATTTTGACAATTTTGTATTTAAAGATGTCTGTTGTTATATGCTAAACTACTTCGTTAAAAGAATCATATATATAAATACCAATTTTGTGATTTTGAAAGTATAAAAAAAGAAAAAAACCGCATTTTCACCAAAAAAAAAAAAAACTGATTATTCCCAAGAGATTCTAATTGCTTAAAAATAAACAGGAGCTGTTAAATTCCGAGAGAAACTTTTTTCCCTGATACTTTTAACTTTTGTGGTAAGCCATACAATTTAGGAATTTAGCGTATTTAAATACAGCAAATATGAAAATTATTTTTATTATTTTCTGTAAACAAATGCATATTTTTTAAGTGCCATTCAGAAAATAAATGTAATTTCTCAATACAAAATGATTTTCGCACGCAAAAATGCATATCATTTATATTTTTTCAATTTAAATATTCTAAAAATTTTTAGGTGTACTTCTCTGTTTATATAATATATTTCATTAAATTGGTTTACATTTTTTATTATACAAAACTGTGTTAAACAACCAGAAATATAAAATTGTTTTACAAAATTAAAATAACAGGAAAGAAAATAACTAATATAAACAAATGAATATTTTTGCTTTTAAACAGTCATTTTAACAGTGAAACATCTGTTCGTTGGTTGCGTTTACTTCTGTAGTACTTTAAATTTTTTTATTATTCATACCAATAAAATATGACACCATTTTTTTTTTAATCATACTTGAAACAGAATTGTTTATTTTACACCCAACAGAATTTCTTTTTTTTTTTAATCGAATACTAATTCTGATATTTGAAATATTAACAAGCAATGATGTAAGATTTCATCACTTTTTTATTCAACAGACACCAATAATTTTAAGAAATAATATATTATGCTATATATAATAGATGATTAATTTTCGTCATCTGCAGAATTAGATAATTGTTACATTTAAAATTTAGTGGCGGATGTTGAATAAAAATATCTCAAAATCTAAAAACATTATTAACAAGTGTGAAGTTTTATGAAAAATAGTCGGTCTTGAATTTAACTAATTAACAATATTATCATTATAATTATTATTATTTATAAAAAACTATATTTTTTCATAGAATGAACAAACACTAGTTCGAAAATTATAAAATGCCAACGGAAGTCTGGTGACAAATTTAATTGAATATCATTTTTAATAGAAATATGAAATTTTTAACTGAATTTAGAAATTTTTTGACATTCGTAATTCATAATTTACAGTCACTTTTTACTTTTGTCGAAATTGCTTTAAGATTACTCTTTATTTTAAGCGTTATTATACTTCAATAATAATAATATTATTATTAACAATAATAAGGATATTTTTTATTTAGGATGATTTGGAAGTTTAAAGTTGTCAACTTTCAAATTTTAAGAAAGGAGATTGGAAAATTTTCTGCTGAGATATTTTAAAATAACAGTGTCAAGTGGTATATATAAAAAAAAATCACACACATTTTAAATAAAATAAATAAATAAAATAAAATAAGCTTCATTGATCGTTTGTAGTACGTATCTTCGAAAGAATAATATAAAGTTTGCATTATTTAAAAATTGTATTCAAAATAGTAATTTCTGAGTACCCTGTCAGTGATGTTTGTATGATCTAGAAATAAATATTAAAAGTATTGAAAAACATGTACTGCAAATAAAGGAAAAGTAATTTTATGTAAATTACACAAAGGTTAGCTCATAGTTGCCAACATTTTAATTTATTGCGAAGCATTTTTAGCCCCGCCTTTATTTCGCACCATATTATTTTTAGAATATTTTCCTCCTATATATAACTGCGATAAAATAACAAAAAAAATTACTATTTAAAAAAAATGGTATGGAATAAAGACGGGGCAAAAAATACTCCGGAATAAATTAAAATATTGGCAACTCTGTTAGCTGCAATTAATGCTTTCGGTCTGTATATTGCAACAAAAATTTCTTTTTCCTTTTTACTATATTTCTAGTCAGCTGCTGAAATTTCCTGAAAGTTCAATTCAAGGACTGAATGTTTAACCCTTTAATTCGCCGTGTTAAGTATACTTACTGTAATTGCCAATATAGTCCTTTTTTTGCTATTGAAAAGTTATATATATATATATATTTTATCAGTGAAAACCTTTATAGTTCACTGAATAAATAAAATAAATATTTTTATTAAATTTTTCCGTTAGCAGCCAAAGGGTGCTAAGTTGACAATTATGACACATACTTGCCAACCATCTCATTATGAACCATGCAATTTTTAGCACCCGCGTTTTTTTCACACCAGTAATTTTTTAGAGTAATTTTATTCTTATTTAATCTCAACAACCTTTGAAGAGAATGACTCTAAAAATAAAACGGTCAGAAAAAAGGGGCGTTAACAATTGTACGGTTATTAGTGCATACTTGCCAACCATCTCATTAATAACCGTACAATTGTTAACGCCCCTGGAAAAAACGCCCCTTTTCTCATACCACTTTAATTTTGGAGTAATTTTCTCCAAATGTTGCTACGATTAAATAAGAATAAAATTACTCTAAAATCTGACTGGTATGAATAAAAAGGCGGGTACTAAAAATTGTACGGTTCATAATGCGATGGTTGGCAAGTATGTTAGTGAGATGGTTGGCATGTATGATGATATTTACCACCAAAATCATGAATTTTTAAACGGCGAAGGCAGGGTAAGCTACTTTACTACGTCTGCCGTTTTTATTCTAATAAATTACATGAAAGAACAATATAAAATAACAAAGCATTACACTCTGAGTTGATTATTATTATTATTATTATTTTTTTTTTCTGTGTGTGTGTGTGTGTGTGTGAAATTCCTTTTTTAAGTCCATAGTAAGTAATTTTACAACAAAAATGGGAGCTTAGACTTGAAACAGAAGGCAGGAAAAATTAGCTTACGACTCCTTTCTAATTTAAAATTAATGAACTGGGTGTTAAGTTTATTTCTTATGGCTTTATAAAAGATTTAAAATGAAATAAATGTTATCTAAGAAGCTAAATGTATATCTTTTCTTAAACCAATTCCAATCCAAACATATTTTATTCAGAGATGCCAGCATTTTAATTTATTCCAGAGAGTTTTTAACCCCGCCTTTTTTTTCGCACTACTTTTATTTTAAGAGTTTTTTTTTTTTTTTTTTTTTTTTTTTTTGTTTCTTATTTTATCGAATTTGGAGAGAATTATTCTATAAATAAAGTAGTGCGAAACAATGCCGGAGATAAAAATGCTCCAAAATAAATTAAAATGTTGACAGCTATGTTTAAATATGCCATTACTAGAAATAAAAAGCAAGTTAAAGGGTTAATTCAGCGATTGAAATACTGATTCTGATGATGTTTTGTAATTTTCTTACAGTTTATACTCTTTAATTTTTTCATTCATGATTATTCAAAGAAAAGAATATATATATATATACTTATTTCTGAAAATCAGAACTGACTTTTTTCAATTTATTTTAGTCATCGCTGCATGCAAATTCTCTACAATTGCATTGAAAAAGACAAGTTAATTAGATAGTTTTAATTAGACTCTGATAATTCAAATAATAATAATAAAAAATCTGCTTAATAAAAAACTACAGATAAGTGAAAATTTTGAGTAAACAGCGTTTTGCTCAAATGCATATTGTGCGTACCATTCTCTCCAGATAAATCAATTCTCGCTAAAACATATTTCAGTGAAAATTCATAAGCTCTTGAATTCAAACCATGCTGATAGCGGATATTGCATATTACCTTCAGCTACTGCGAAAGCTGTGATAAATGTGCCCAATATTTGAGAGCTGATTTACCTAGAAATTGCTAGTTCAGTTTAGAAGTTGATTCAAAAGAGATTTTGCATATTGATTGCGCACTTGCTTCTTTATTTCAATATTTCCCGTAATCTTTTAAATTGGTAACCGATTTGTTAGAAATTTCTCCAGAAAAATAGATATGGGTTGCAGTATTTAAAAGCTTTGTTATGTATCATATAGTCTAAAGATAAATAAAAGTGATACAAAAATTTTTAAGCTAAAAAAAATAATAAAAAATAAAGGTTTTGTGTAATTGTATCTAAAATTGTAAGTTTTAAAATCTTTGGCAATTTAAACCTATGTTATTTGTGTGAAACATTTAAAAGAATTACCATGTTAAAGTAACAATTATTAGAAACCTTAGCAATATGTAAATAAATATCTGCATGCTTTTGTATGATTATTCCGTAAATCAGGAATGAAACGCTGGCTCAGAATTCATACCGCTATTTGTTTTAAAAAATTCTCTACTTGTAATATCGTTGATTTAAGAAGTAGAAAATTTATTTATATTAATAGTGGTATGAATTCTACACCAGTGTTCCATCCATCCCTGATAAATTGATTACTTTTTAAGTACTATTCTCGTCACTCTGGACACTTAAAAAAAGACAAAATTGTAATATCGCTATCAACGCACGTTTTTTACAATGAAATCACTCATTGCAGAAATTTATTATTTCAACTTAAGATTAAAACCAAATAAGTACGTGTATGCAGTTAAACCTTATGACGGTTAAAAGATATTCATTTTTTAAAAAGATCTAATTTTAAAATATAATTGTATTACAGAAATACCAATAGTTCAGTTAACGGGTATATCCGTTAACCATAACTGCCAACATCCTAATTAATATCCCAGAGAATTATTAGTACCCACCTTTTTTCACACCAGCCTCATTTAGAGTCAGAGTATTTTTCTTTTTACTTTATTGTAATTATATTTTGTGAGAATTACTCTAAAAATCAAGTGATGTAGAAAAGGAGGCGGTATTAAGAGTACTACGGAATATTAATTAGGATTTTGTCAGCTATTCCGTTAGCAATGGCCAGAAGATTAAAATAAAATTCTTACAGGGATGGAACACGGGCGCAGAATTCATACCGGAATCTGCTTAAGAAATTTCTCTACCTATAATATCGTTGATTTAAGAGGTAGAAAATTTTCTTACATTGATAGTGGTATGAATTCTGCGCCCGTGTTCCATCCCTGTTCTTAAAATAGCACTTAAAGAAAAAAAAATAATTTTGTATGAAGCTCTTTAAATGTAAAGCAAAATGTCAAAAATAAATAAAATAAATAAATCTATTAATATGTAATTAAACTATGCATTGTGCACAGATAATGAAAATTTTACCAGTATTACGAGAAAACTTGTAATTGTAACTGGAAATTTCTGTGCTAGGTTGAACCAAACGTAGTACTATTGCAGTTGCAATCGTAAGATGGTGAAGTCTTTTACTCTAATTTGCAGCTTGATTGTACCAAAACTTTTGATTACAAAGGCGGCAACCATAAAACCTTTTATTATATTTTGGTATGTTTTTTCGAACAAGAAGTATGAAATTATGGTAGAAGGTTTTAGCATCTCATGTTTTCAGTTACTGTAGTACTGAATTTCGGTTCAACCTTATACGTTGCAGCTACTGTAGTGTAAACTTTAGATCAACCTTGTACCCAAATTTTAATCTGTGTGGAAGTCTATACACAATTATTATGATGGTCATTCGATACGCATAAGAACTATACATATCATCATTATATTCAACAATTTAGATTCTTTACAATTTTTTTATTTTTCTTTCTAGGCGAAGAAATATAGTGTCAATAATGAATGAATAGATGCACCTAGTACAGTTTTCTGATGGAAAAGTTGATTTAATTTTCATAATAGTAAAAAAACTATAATACCAGGATTTAAACCTACGTCCACCTGTCTATGAGGGAAAAATTTCAGTCTGATATGGACTGTTTTAGTTCAATTGTTAAAGAATTGGCACATTAAAACAAATTATTTAGGCACAAATCTTGAGCTTGCCATATATATATCTATACTGTTTAAAATTTTGGTTCTACGTTGAACAAAAACTTTGTGTTTTATACTTCTTGCAACGCGGTAGTTGAGCCAAAACTTGATACTGTATAAGGAATCCAAACTGTTGAATATAATGATACGTATAGTCCTCACATAGCAGTTAACATTGATGATTTTTATATATGAGATTCATACACCAATAAATACTCTAAAAAGATGCTGGTGTGAAAAAGAAGGTGGGGCTAGCAATACTACGGAATATTAATTAGTATGTTGGCAAGTATGCCTATGTCACTATGCATATGAAATGAGCATCATAATAATTAAATTTAAATATGCTCTTGTACAGCCTTTGTATGTGGGCATTAACACGGTTCAATATTCGAGTGCTAGGTTGAGGTAAAGTTTGCGCTACAATAACTGCAACGTACTAGATTGAACCGAAACTTAATACTACAGTAGCTGCAACCATACTATGGTGATACCTTCTACCATGATTGGTGCTTCTTGCTGAAAAGAAAACCATCGAATCATGGTAAAAAAAAAAAAAAAAAAAAAAAAAAAACTTCTCCATATCATAGTTGCAGCTACTGAAGTAATAAATTTAGTCCAACCAAGAACCGAATCATGGTAAAAGATTTCACCATTTTATGGTTGCAGCTATTGTAGTATTATGTTTCGATTCAACTTAATACACAATTTTTGACAGTGTGTATGTATGTGCAGTCAAAGTAACATCCTAATAAATACATATTTATTGAAATAGTGAAGAAGGTATTAACTCTTTTAGGGGCGTTGATGGCTCAACAGCATCACGTAATATTTATTCTCCTCTGCATAAACTCATTTCGGAAACTTTTTATAGAATTTTATTTATATAACTTAAAAGGAAAATTTCATTTATTTTTTCACTTCTAACATTAATCATACACTGTTAAAAAAATGCAGAAAAAATACAGAAATTCTCTGTAATTTCAGAAAAAAAGTCGTAAATTACGGAAAAATCACGTAGACAAAACGTATTTTACGACTTTTTTTCCTGAAATTACAGAGAATTTCTGTATTTTTTCTGCATTTTTTTAACAGTGTAAATTCTACTATTAGGTGTTGATTTTAAATGAGCAAAATGCCTGTGTCCCTGAAAGGATTAAATTGTATCACAAAGCTTTACCTCAAATTCCTTTTGTTATGTCTATATAATTTAAAGGTAAATAATCTTTTTTTTTTTTTTTCATATAGTTGAATTTAATATGGAATATTATTTAATAATCCCATACTATAAAGAATTTTGTGTGTACATTTTTACTTTGTAAAATTTAATTGAAAATTATACTTTAATAAGCAAAATATAGTTTATCATTATATTACCTTTTTGAATATAAACTAGTAAATAAATTTAAATTCAAAAAACGGATTTTTTTTTTCTTTTTTTTTTTTTTTTTTTTTTAATTGAAATATACATGTAACTATATTCATCAGAATTCCGTACCACAATATTTCTGAAATTTATATAAAATCTGCTAGAAATTAGAATAAAACTATTAACGTAAAATTACTACAGCCCCGATATATCTTATAAAACATAAATAATTATCTTAATTAGAATTTGAGTTTCTTATTAATAAAAAAACGTATTTTTTAAAATCTACAGACTAAAAATCCAATAAAAAAAAAAAAAAAAAGTAATATGAAAATGCACAACATTGTAGAAATAGAAACTTCTGCAGTTCTCACTAGTATTAATCAATGCATGCTAAAACGTATTTTACTCTAACTTCATAATCCCTTGAAATCAAACCTTGCTGACAGCGGATATTTCAAATTAACTTTAGTTACTGCATGAACTGTGATTTATGTGACATATGATAATGCCCAATGTTTGAAATGTGCCATATTTAGAATGAGGTAACCGCATTCCGAGTTTTAATGCATTAATTCTATGATTGACTCCTTTTGCAATACTTTTACATGAATTAACAAAAAGAGTAAAATTTATATTACTGGTGAAGTGCAAATCCTTTACCAGAGCTACCAACCTAATCCGGCAAATTGTTAGTACCGCCCATTTTTCTACATTAATTAATTTTTAGAGTAATTCTCATCAATTATATTTACGATGATTTAAGAAAACAAATACTCTAAAAATAAAGTGATGTAGAAAAATGGGCGGCACTAACAATTTGCCAGATTGGGTTAGCAGCTCTGCTTTAATATTTATGTCCAAACGGATTAGCGTCTTCTTCACATTATCAGTTCATCTTATAATACAATGGTACTTTTATATGAAGATCAAAGACAGTCAAAAAAGAAATTGATGTTTCTTTTTTATAACGCTGATAAGAAATTCCCTATTTCGGGTAAAGATTTTATTCAGATTCAATTTTTCTGTCTTGAAATTCAAATCCAATGTATAAAATAAATTATTCGATAGATCTCGAAAATATTATCTCCATACAGAAAGATTTTATTCGCATTTACGTTTCAGTCAGTGTAAATACCAGAATACGCATCATTATTTTCCAACAAGATTTACTTCATATCTACCTTTCAGTTTTATTAATCTGTCCAAATTTGGAAATATATAATCTTCTACATTTTTATTGGATGATATTGAATTTTGCATTTCTGTCTTCTTTATTAATCCAAGCTTTTGTACAAATTAAAGCTGTCAATATTTTAATTTATTCCGTAGAATATTTAGGTCCACCTTTATTTCGCATCATTTTATTTATAGAATTTTTTTCTCTAATATTAACTTTGATAAAATAAGAAAAAAAAAAAAAAAATACTCTTGCTGTGTTGCCAGATTGAAGACTTTTTTTATTCAGCAGTCACCAATAACTTTGAGAAGTGATATTTGATATACATAATGCACGATTATGCTTCGAAGTGATTAGTTAGCCGTTACAATTAAAATTTAGTGGTGGATATTGAATAAAAAAAGTCCCCAATCTGACTGGGATATAAGTGGTATGAAATAAAAGAGGGGCTAAAAATATTCCGGAATAAATTAAAATATTGACAGCTATGGTGCAATTATTGAAAATATTTTTTAAATAACTTTACAGGAAGCCATTATCCTCAAATACTCATACTTGCTAACATCCTAATTAATATCCCGTAGTGTTGTTAGTCCCGCCCTTTTTCTTACAACAGTAAATTTTTAGGGCAATATTCTCCAAATGCAATTACGATTAAATAAGAGGAAATGTACTCTATAAAGATACTGGTGTGGAAAAGAAGGCGGAGCTAACAATACTACGGAATATTCCTTAGTATGTTGGCAAGTATGAATACTATTATACCTAAAGTCTTTTATTAAAGTTTATTTTACAGTTTTCAGAATAAGATCAAACTGAAGAATTAAAATCCAAAAACCTGAATATTTAGATTTCTGTAAAAAGATATTGTTATTATTATTATTATTATTTTTTTTTTTTTCATGTTACTCTTTTGTCATACTTGCCAGCATCCTAATTAATATTCCATAGCCCTTGTTAGCCCGCCATTTTTTTTTTTTTTTTGTTCACACTAATATTTTTTTAGAATATTTTCCTTCTTATTTAATCGTAAATGCATTTCGGAAATATTGCTCTACAAATTTACCAGTAATAAAAAATTGACGGGACTAAAGCACTACGCACTACGGAATATTAATTAGGATGCTAGCAGGTATGCTTTTGTATAAATACAAACCGAGATTTAAATGAAACAAAAGTTACATTTTGGCAAAAATTTCATACCTGCCATCATTCTAATTATTATTCAAAAGCATTTTTATAATTCGCCTTCTTTCCACACCTCTTTGTTGTATAGTAATTTTCTCCAAATACAATTATGATTAAGTAACAGGAAAATCACTCAGAAGAAACTAGTGTGGTAAAAGGTGGATTCTAATATTTCTACAGAATATTAATTAGAATGTTGGAAGGTATAATAAATTTATAAACAGATACTTTTTTTTACATTTCATTTACCTCCAATTTTCGTGAACCATATAGCTGCCGATATTTTAATTTACTCCGGAGTATTTTTAGCCCCACTTTTATTTCACACCACTTTATTTTTAGAATAAGTGTCTCCAATAATATTTTTAGAATAAGTGTCCCACGATAAAATATGAAATATATATATATAGTGGTATGGAAATAAAGGCAAGGTTAAACACACTCCGGAATAAATTAAAATATTGGCAGCTATGGAACCAGTTTCAGTTGAGGAATAAATGGCCTAACTTACCTAAAAATGTCTCCCTTTTCTTTTTATTCTAAACCACAACATTAGTATTTATAACATTTATGAGTATGTTTACTTTAACGAAATAAAACTGTTTTAAACAATACGTGTTTAAAAACAATTAATAAATAAATTAAATATAAGCATAAATAAATAAAATAAAACCGAATATTTTTCGTTTAAAATTCTTCATTTGTTATCTAAAATATGAAAGAAAAAATTTCCGTGGGAATATAAAGTTAAAATAAATATTTGGAGAAAAATTTGCTATATTTCATGTTTGACGCAGCTGTCAACTTTCTTAATTTATTCCGGTATGTGGCTAGCCCCGCCCCTTTTCCCCACCGTATTTTTATTTATTTATTTATTTTTTTTTTTTCTTTCTTTCTTTTTTTTCTTTTTTTTTCTTTTTTTTTTTTTTGAGTAATGTTCTTCACATTTAATCGCAATGATACATGGAAGAAAATTTCTCTATAAAAATTACGGTGTGAAAAAAAGGGCAGGACTAATAACATTCCGGAATAAATTAAAGAAATTGGCAGTTTTTTTTTTTTTTTTTACATAGATTATTACGTGAGGGCTCGCAGCATTCTTAAAATTTTACGCAAATTTTCTTAAATTGTGACACATACGAGTGACACATACCACCGCACTTCAGAATGTAGGAAAAGAGGGGGGAAAAAGCTAAAAAACCCGTAGAAATAGCATGGGACGAAAACCAAAAAAACTCACAATGTCAGTGTATTTAAAAAAAAAAGGCTCACACCGGAAGTAACAAAAGGACGAAATTGACTGGAAAAAGACATTGAACAGCGGGCTGGGATGTTCAATATATTGTCCAGGATTAGTACGACTCACCTAGTATGTGTCTACTAGGCTAAGATTTTTTTTTTTTTTTTTAATGCTGTAAAGAATGATAGTTCTGAAATAGTGGTCACATACAATAAAATGCATATATTATTTTAGGAACGCTGGGAACCCTGTTAGGTACATCAGAAATCTCTGATAAAAATAAAACATCGACAATGGAAATTTTTGTTTCATTATATTTACATAATCTTAATGAAGATATTTGTTAAAATATAAGTATTTTTTAATAAAAAATTCCAGTTTTATTCTACTAATTCAAATCGACAGAATTTTCTTGTTCTCCTAATATATGCTTCACGGTAAAAGTACCAAAAATCAAATAAGTAAATAAATAAATGAATAAAAATCAAATAAAAAATCTCTTAAAACAACTCTTGTTTATTTTTTAGCAATAAGAATCTTTTGGGATAAATCATTTTGGTGTGGCGAAAACACTGTCTCTCTTTTAATCTTTCTATATCACAAAATTGACATTTATAAATAATATATTTAATTTAACGAAGTAAAATTGCATTAAACAACAGGTGTTTCTTCAAAACAAATTTTTGAAAGAAATTACCCTTTATTTTAACATCAACATTTTATTTTATTTTATTTTATTTTTAATCTAATTATAAAAGTATATGTTAGGAAGTATTTAAAGTTAAAATAAATATTCGGAGAAAAATCTTTCTAATTTATGTTTTATTACATTATATAATTCACCGTAAGCATATCATAAATAAAAGTTTCTCTCAGAATTTAAACAGTTTTTGTTTATTTTTAAGCAATTAGAACCTCTTGGGATTAATCAATTTGCTGTGACAAAAAATATTGTCTCCATTTTATGCTTTTTAAACCACAAAATTAATATTTATAAATATATTTATTTTAACAAAGCAAAATTGCGTCAAACCGCTTTTAAACGAAAATTGTCAAACCAATCCTCTTTTGTTTAAAGTTCTTCGTTTGCTATTTAAATATTTACGGAAATTTAAGAAAGAATTTGAAGACAAATCATACATTTAGGGAAAAATACTATTTGACTCTTAATTAGTTTTTAAATTAAATAATTTAGTGTCATATGCAAATAAATAATCTGTGCAAAAAGTATATATATTTTATAAACACAAAGTAAGGTAATATATACATTTTGGTTTAGATTAATTATCTATCTTTTAAAGAATTATTTCTCTCCTTCTGAAAATTATGTTTTCATATTATGCAATAAAGAAATACATTATTCACAATAAATTTTTCTAATGCTGGAGTTTTGAAAAAATTAATATTTAATTACATATTGATGTCTAATGGATTACAATGAAAAATCATTTTTTTAAAACTGATATTTAATTTGCATTATTATTCTACAATTCTTTTCATGTTTTGTTTCTTGTCGAAAATTTATAACCTGATATTAAGAAGTAAATATATAACATGTAAGGTCAGTTACATTGCTGTCAATATTTTAACTTATTACGGAGTACTTGTAGCCCCGCCATTTTTTCGCATCACTTTATTTATAGAAAAATGTTCTTCAATACATAACTTCGATAAAATAAGAAGTTACTTGTAAAAAATAAGTGGTACGAAATAGAGGCGGGGCTAAGATTACTCCGGATAAAATTAAAAAATTGGCAGCTATGCAGTTGGGTAATTCATAGTTGTTAATATTTTAATTTATTCCGGAGTACTTTTAGCCCCGTCTTTATTTCGTACCACTTATTTTTTTAAAGTAATTTTTGTTTATTTGATCGAAGATATATATTAGAGAAAAATGTTTTTTTATAAAGTGGTGCGAATTAGAGGCGGGGCTAAAAATGCTCCAGAATAAATTAAAATATTGGCAACTATGGTAATTATGAGCACGGGGTAGTTGTGACCAATGCCATTTTCAAGAAAACTGTAAATGTTTTTTTTTTTTTTTTTTTTTTTTCAAAACAATAGATGTGGAATGGAAAATTTGGAAAAGCGAAAGGGTTGAAGGATATTTAGTCCAAAAGGAAAATGTTTCAGATCAGGAAATTCATATTTAAAAACATGCTAATAATGCATTTATGCATCTCTGATATGCTTTTAATTGCTTAACATAATTCACTGTTATAAAATATATTATCATAGTTATCTCCACTGTTTCTCAAAAGTAAAGTAATTATGATAACATTGTAATAAAATATTAACATTAGAAATATTAAAAATTTCTTTAATTATGGCTTCAATCATATTAAATAAAGAACCCTCCATTTTTTTTTTTTTTTTTTTTTTTTATTATTATTATAACTTTCCGGGAGCAGTCAATACGTTGAACAAAACAAAACAAAACAAAAAAAAAAAAAAAAAAAGCCAAAGAGAAACTGGAAAATTATAGAATCTCAAAATCTATAACTATGTATGAGTCAGTAATAAAGAATATCTTCATTGTCTCTATATGTTTCCAAAAACTAAATCACAGGTGATTTGGTTTTCGGTTACATATAGAGACATTAGAGACGAGCCACAAATGATTTTGGTAAAAATAATAGCATTTATGTACGTTTTTTACAAGAAAAATTTGATGTTTCTAGACAGAAGTAGACATTTATTTTTATTTGTTAAAATAATCAGTAACGCTTCTAGTGCAAGATGTTATTTTGTTTTCATTTGATTTAATAAATAGAAATTAATCAGCTTGTATTACTTATTTAATTTACATGGCAATTTTTCAAACAACAAATATTAGAATTATGTGCAGTTAGAAATAATGAAACACCATTCAAAACAGTAGCGGTCTCAATGCACACAACAAAATCTATATTAATCAGTATAAAGAAAAATACAAAGGGTTTATTACTTTTAAACTGGTGATCACAATAACCGCAACTTTTTGTAATTCTGCGCTTTTTGTGGGGGAAGTTACCCATTAATTACCATACCCATTAATTTCAAATAAAGATGCCTAAGGAAGAACTATTTTCATGGGCTGTTCTTGAAAGGCTAAAATTGCCCCTAATTAATTTAAACAAAATTACTTTCATTACAAAAAGAATTAAAAAAATTACAAGATTGAAAAATGCAATAAGTGGTCATAATTATCTCCACCTGATCCTGTTACCCTTTATTGAGCGCGGATTTTTAGAAGCTACAAGTTCTTATATTGGCTGCATTCTACAACACCAAAATGACAGTTATTTCGCATTGCTGTTGTCGTTTGACATTAAGCATACTTGGTAACTTTTACAATTTATTCCAGAGTACTGATGGCCCCGCCCTTTTATTCACACCAGAATACTTTAAAAACATTTTTCTTTTTATTTAATCGTAATTACATATTGGAGAAAATTTCAATAAAATCTGACTGGTGTATAAAAAAAAAAAAAAAAGACGGGACTAACAGTACTCCGGAATAAATCGTAAATGTTACAGGTATGCACAGCTGCCAACCTAATCTGGCAAATTCTTAGTACCGCCCCTTTTTCTACACCACTTAATATTTAGAGTATTTTTCTTCTTAATTCATCGTAGATGTCTTCGAAGAGAATTACTCTAAAAATTAAGTAGTGTAGTAAAAGGGGCGGTACTAACGATTTGCCGGATTAGGTAGGGAGCTCTGGGTATGCGTCAAGTTGTAAAGCAGGCAACATTATTTTTAATTTGATCAGGTGCCGCTAGATGGCAATACATGTACAAACATCCTAGAAAACTTTTTTCTCCATTTATCAATTAAAGCGCTAAGGCTAATTATATTGTATTTTTTAAAACAGTCATTATTTTACACATTTTATTTTATTACAATAAATAAATTAAAAAATAAATAAATAAATAAATAAAATAAATAAATAAATAAAATTGATCATGCCTTATAAATATGTTGACTTGTCAAATATTCTAATTTATTCTACAATAGTGTAAGGACCCAACTTTTTTTCAAACTACCTTTTTTGAAGATATTTTCTTTCGTATTTAATTTTAAGTAAATATTAGAGAAAATTACACCGCAAAAAAAAAAAAAAAAAAAAAAAAAAAGCACGGTTAAAAAACGCTGGTCCCAACACCATTAATAGGAATAATACGCTGGTCTATATGCGTATAAAAATAATAAACATGGAGTTTCTTTTTTTTTTTTTTTTTCTCCTACAAATAAACATCATCGGTGAAAAAAAAAAAAAAAAAAAGAAGTCTTTGAAATTGCATAATTTAATATATTTTTTATTCCGTTACAAATGGGCATAAATTTGGTTACTTATATATATTTATATATATATCAGTAAATGGCCAATTAATTTTCTTTTATCTGAAGAATATCAGGGATGAGAAATTTCTGCACTTTTTGCGACCACTATTTTTATACAATAAACCGTCTCCTATTTAATCCCAGCGTATTAATTTAAAAATAGGACAAAGATTTCTGCATAAAAATAGTGTAATAAAAAAAAAAAAAAAACAGAAAGAAAGAAAAAGAAAATTCGAAAATTTCTCTTTCTTAAAAGCCTTCTTATACAGTAAGAATTTGTCTCATTTTAAACTGGCTCAAAATTTTTGTTAATAACTTTGATCATAGTGATGGTACTTTCAATTTATTTTTAACCTAATTAGCTTAAAATAAATAAATAAAAATGACTATTGAGAAAGAATGACCACTATCCACTTTAAGATGATACTTCAATTATTACAAATATCTTAGCTGTGCATAAAAAGTCACTAATTAAATGACTACGCATCTGGCATCTGAGCCCTTGTGCTATTATAACATTTCGTGAAGAGGAAAACTGCTCTCAAATATAAATATAAATATATATAGATAATTCCTATTTGTTCTTATATAATCCTATTAATTACACACACATACACACACACATATATATATATTCTTATTTAATAGTCTTAATTAAATCAATGATTTTGTTTTTATTGCTATTATATTTCATTCTATTATAATGGGATGATACTCGGTAATAATAATAATAATAATAAAATTATCACTGATAATATGATAATTTTTTTAACCTTTCATTTCTATAATTTTTCACGGCTTCTTCCTGGTGTTTGATTATTCTCATGATCAGTTATTATATATGCAATAACCGCCGCTTAATAAATTCATTGGTTAATAAAATCAGCTACTCAATCTGATCAAATTTCCAGGACCGGAGTCAAATCAATATACACTACTTTATTTAGATTGTGATTTCTTTCTTTTTCTTTTTTTTTTAAATAATAATAATAATAATAATAATAATAACAATAATAACAATAATAATAATAATAATAATCAGAACAATCTCTCCGTTATTGCTCATTATCGAAAATTTCACACTTGCAGCATATTTACAAATTAAACACGCCCCATAACTTTCTCCGTAACAATTTCGAGGAACGTATTCTTCAAGGTGCAGTAATAAGTTACAAATCTGATTTGATATGCAAATGATATATATGTTTTTTTTAAATTTTTAATTATTAAAAGACAATTTCTGGTTCTTATTTTCTAGCAACTATAAATCAAGAGGTTTAAACGAAAAGATTTTAAATTTTTAAGAAAAACATTAACTTTTGGATGATTTTCCTCAAAGAAAAAGCGTATAGGAACTTGGAATGCGTTTAATTTACTTTTATCGTACGAACAATTAATTAATCATCTATCAAAAATTAATTAATAATGCTTACTAATTTCCTTATTCATTATCGTTTGAAATTTCTTTCCAAATTTAGAGATGTAATACCTTTTCCTTGAGTTCAGGAACGTTCGCCTGATATAAAAATCAGCCGCTTAATAAAATCACTTTGGTTCAGGACGAATGTGATCTTAATAAGCTGCGGGCACTGTATATATATATTATTTTTATCATACCAGCAACTGTGTAACATAAGATTGAGTTTTGACAGTAGGATTTTTAATTTGTTAATTTCAAAATGTCTTAATTTTAATCGATTTTTCCATTTTTTCATATTTATTATTAATTAGATACATTGAGACCTTGTAATCAATTCATTTAAAGACATTAACATTTATATGTTCCGTTATTTCAATTAAAAAACCTTTTAGTAAATATTGTTTTTTTTTTTTTTTGTTGAGGGGGGAAGGGTGAAAAGGCCGAAATGTTTTTATTTTATTAATTTTTTTTCTCTCCCCCCACCCCACCCCTCCGTCATTCTTTTCGTTAGTAATAAATTTTCTATCAAAAAATAGATTTTCCGTAGATTGTGATTAATAGTGCTGCGTATGAAATAAAATAAAATAAACCTATTTTTTGTCATATTTATTTATTTATAGCATTAAAAAGTCAGAGCTGCCAACCTAATCCGGCAAATTGTTAGTACCGCCCCCTTTTATGCACCACTTAATTTTTAAAGTAATTTTCTTCAAATATATTTGCGATGGATTAAGAAGAAAAAAACTCTACGAAATGACTGGTGTGGAAAAAGGGGCAATACTAACAATTTGCCAAATTAGGTTGGCAGCCAGAGCCTGATTAATGGGGAAGCACACATTATCTCCGCTGTCACCGGAATATTTTTACAATTATTTTTTACTTCATGTCATAGAAATTCCACGCTTTGACGAGGAAATATTTTTTATAAAAAATGAACGGTGTAAAACAATCCAATTTACTCACCGTTATTAGAGCAGAATTCTTTTAAAATAATTTTTAATGAGAATTTTCTGTTTATTATAGGAGGGAAGTATTTGTTAAAAAGTAACGGTGTAAGTATAAATAATGTGTGCTTCCCCCTTAATCAGGCTCTGTTGGCAGCTCTGAAAAGTACTATAAACCGGATATCATGAATAACAACAATTTATATATTAATACAATCGACACCGTCTGAAAGTTAGAAATTAATTATATTATAAAAATATAGAATGCCATTGCCACCGATAATGTAAAGCATAACGTAGTTATATTTGAATTATACTGCTAGCTTCTACGCAGATAGCGAGCAGTAACTTGTGCATTTTGATGTGGGTGGGTAGATCGAGATGAGTTTTAGCTCCTTTCTGGTAGGCAAAAGATCGTCCTTTAGCGAGGTTTTTTTTCTCTTTTATTGTCGCATCTTCGCTACTGACAATAGGCTACTGAACTTATTTGTGAACAGTTTAAAAACTTGAATATTTATTATTATTATTATTATTTTAAATTTTTGAGCTGAAAATGAATTAATAAATACAGCTAATGGATTCGTTTGTGAACATTTTGAAATTTTAATCATAACGGTCAAACATTCCAAATTTTGAACACCTTTTTACAGAAATTTTTATAAGCTTTGTAGCAGTTTTGCAAGAATAAAAAAGGTGCAAAAAATATGTATATGTAAATATCGGTATCCAAAATTTGGAGCTTTTGGGCTCTATGCTTAATACAATATGCGTATAATTTCTCCCTAAAATAAAATAAATATATCACCTTTCACGACTTTTATTAGAGTAGATATTTATATTCTGTTTAAAGTATAGTATTTGATTTTGATTATAATAATACGTTATTATATTAAATACGTTATTAAAAGCATATTTAAATCCTTTTTTTTTACTGTCTTGCCAGCGCCGTCTAGTGATTTTCTTTTTCATCATTTTTTGGATTTATTTTATTTTATTCTATGTATAGAAATTTACCACATTAAAAGAATTTTTTTTTTCCAAAACTAGTGTACCAATTTTTTCTAAAACTAGTGTACCTCCTTTCAATCTAATGAGAGTAAATATAAAAGAAGAGCTATTTAAAAAAAGTGAGATTCGGGTTTATTGTTGTTAAAGTGCATATTTTATTCTGAAAAGTTTTAATCAATAAAATATTCTATTTGAAATAATAAATAACTTTAAAGATCATATGGTTATGATATTTTCTAAAAATCATAATTATTATGAACATAACAGAATTAAAAAAAAAAAATAAATAATAATAATCCTTTTTCATAATTTCGATCTAATTCATTTATAATCCTAATAAAATATATATTAATATATGTTTCAAAAATTTATTATTATAAAGAGAACGAAAATAACAGCTATACTTGAATTAAGAATTATATTCTTGATTAACTGCAATCGCAACTTGTATTTCAAAATTGCCAAAACTGTCCCCAGAATTTTTTTTATAAATTTTTTATTTTATAACTCAAACGAATAACTTCATTTATTTCTTGTCTTTTAATATTGTTGGTGATTTCTGGTGACTGTTGATTTTAAATGAGGAAAATTTGCTTGCCCCTAAAAGGGTTAACGGTACCTTAATTCATACTTGCCAACATCCTAATTAATATCCCGTAGTATTGTTAGTTACGCCTTTTTTTCTCACACCAGTAATTTTTGAGAGAATTTTGACAGAAGAAGGGCGTGAATAACAATACTACAGAATATTAATTAAGACGTTGACAAGAATGCCTTAATTAAACAATACTTTAAAAAAAAAAAAAAAAAAAAAGTAATACTTTAAAAGTGATTTTCTTTGAAAATCACAGCAAAAGATTACTAAATTTTTCAATAAAAAAAGTAATATTCAATTGAATAACTGAATTGATTAACCCCTTCAGGGGCAATGAATTTAAGTTCATTTAAAATTAAATGCCATCAGAATCTGAGATAAAGATTGGAAGAAAAGTAATAAATGAATGTTTTCAGATAAGGTAAAAAAGTAAAACTTTATATAAAATTTCTTGGATAAATTTTTGCAGTTGAGAACCTAAATTAGGTGGTATAAAATATATACCACCGCCCCTGAAAGGGTTAACTGAATTTCTTGTAAACATGCCCACAAATACTTAGTAAGTATCTACTAATTATTTCAACCAGTGGTCAAAATTCGACCTTCTTTAAATTAAACATTGAAATAATAAATATAGAAAATAAAAATTCCCATGTAAACAATGATTATAGTAATTACACCCTCCCCCCCCCCCCCAAAAAAAAAAAAAAAAAAAAGAAAGAAAGAAAGAACTATCAGCATTTGTATTTATATGACAATGCACATCCTTATAAACTTCTCAATCTATTTGATTTTTCAGACCGAACTATCAAAACTCTTCTTTTGGGCATTTACATAAAAGTGATTAATAATAATTATTATTATACTTTACTAGAGATTTGTAATAACAAATGCTAGGACATTTTTCTGATATTTTGGATACTTTTCACGCGAACGCCTAGTGAGATCAAAAGAGGGCCGGATTTAATTTTAAAGCAAACATATGAGTAAAAATCTCATGCGTTACCGTATTTTCCGGCGTATAACGCGCAGGTTTGTAGATTCAGTTATACGCCGGGCATTTAAATTTACAGTAAAAGCTATTTTTTAAACAAGTATTTGTTTCTTACAAATATAGCTTTATTCGTAAATTAAATTTTCTGGTGTGTTACTCATTTACGTGACCTGCGCGTTATACGGCGGAAAATACGGTAGTTTTGAAATAACTTTGATATCCATTATTTTTAGGCCATTGACATTGATATTCATTGAAATTCTCTGATATCCATTAACATAGATATCATTTACTTTCAGTATTCCGTACTAACATTCATTTAAAATATGCATTGAAATACTTTTAGCCAAACCAACTGGGTCTGGGACGTTAATAGGTTAAGAAAAAAAAGAGAAAAAAAAAGAAAGAAAAGCGAAAAAGATGGAAAAATTCAACTGCACAAAAAAGAAAAAAAAAAGTTTATTTAAATAATTAAACCCTTCTTATGAAACAAGAAATTTATATCGTTATTTGTCACAAATTCTGTCTCTATTCAAAACATTGCAAATAAGCAAGACAAATAAAACTTAATAAATATCTTTCATTTCTTTTTATAGCACGGAATAGAAAGGTAATCTACTATCGTACTTTATATATTCTCATAATCGTATAACTAACTTTTGCACTATGCTCTGTAAGTTAATATATGTTTGGTGTATAGGGATTACATAGACTTATGCATCGTTCTTTTTATATTTCATTTGATCTTCTTTATATTTATACTATCGATAAATTACTTTTGTTAAGGATATCCGTATTATCCTTTCTCTAACATAACTTGAATAACCAATTTCTTTCTTTACTTCTAGGATTAATCTTCTTAATTGATGTGTACATACTCACGTATCCAAAATATTTAAGCATTTAGATATAAATGTTATAAAGTTCGTTTGCTTATGTTTTTTATTTTATTTTTTATTACATTCAGATATTCTGAAAATGCTCTCAATAAAACTGTTTACTTTTCTCTTTCTTTTCTTTTTTCCTTTTCCTTTTTCATTTATCAACACTTGAATAAAAAAAATGCCTCTCCCCCCTTTTTTTTCCTGCAACAATAGCCTTAAACTGAATGCAGAGCCGCCGACCTAATCCGGCAAATTGTTAGTACCGCCCATTTTTCTACACCACTTAATTTTTAAAGTAATTCTCTTCAAATATGTTTACGATGAAATAAGAAAACAAATACTCAAAAAATTAAGTGGTGTAGAAAAATGGGCGGTACTAACAATTTGCCGGATTAGGTTGGCAGCTCTGTGAATGCATATAAGTAGAAGAAAATACACATTATTACAGCTATGACTATAAATAAATGTATTCATAAGAAAGATAAATTATACACATTTTTTTTTTTCATGCAAGATGACTTATAATAGAAAAAGCAATAGAAAGTTTCAAGCAATGCATATCATAAGCTGATATCTTGTACGTTTTCTAGCTACTGGAAATTTTTATACATTTTAGATGAAGATTTCTAAAAACAATTATAGTAAAAATTCTTATTCAGAGATAGTGATGTTAAAAATTGTACAAGATAGTTACAAACTGACTTTTCATATATGGCAGAGAAAGTGTTGTTTTGGGGTCAAATTTTCGAAATCGATTTCCTAATATATTTACATGTTTTGACTTCCCCTGAATCCTAAAATCATGTTTTTAATCAGTGTGTGTGCATGTATCAAATATATTGCGGCTGTGGGAAAAATTTATGGTAAGTGTAGTGTAACATCTATAGGCTGCCCTAAATAAAATGGAATGAACATTTTTTTTTTTTTTTTTTTAATAAAAGATTGTTTGTGTAGATTGTGTTATGGACATCATTCATCATTCGTTTGCAGGGCTACCCAAAGTATTTGGTTATATTAGGGCTATACTTGGAAATTCCTGGAAGTCTATTTCAGGTTGCGTTATGTGTTTTTTCTATAGGACTATATTTAAGTACACAATGTGATGTGTACATAGGTTTTAGACAATGTACAGGTCTATCAAAAAATTAAGCTAAACGTTCTTTTCTAGTGAATGTAATTGATGGAAATGCTTTGCTACATTTTACTATGTCGAAGAACACCGCTCAAAAAGGAAAGAACAATTTTTTATACATATACTGTAAACAAAGTATTTTTTAAAATTCGATTTTCAGTTCTGTTTATTATTTTATTTTATTTATTTATGTATTTATTTATTTTGTATGATATCACGTTTTGAGGTTCCTTGAATTCGAAAGTCAATTCTTTAGCGATTTACCTATATGTATGTCTGTTATCATCATAACTTTAAACTAAATAGCTGTGGGAAATTCATATTTGGTAATTTAAAGTTCGTATGTGGTTCACACTTGTAAAGTTTGATGAAGAGTAGTAAGTTTCAAGGTGCACTGCCGGTGAAAGTTGTCTGAATAATTTGAAATAAACTTTTAAATTTAATATTAGCTTTGAATTTATTTTACAGAAATGTAGGTACTAAAATTGAATGGGGGAACAGGGGTGTTTGCGTTCCGAGTTTTTTAATAGTGATATCATTAGTACTTTTTTTTTTTTTTTTTTTTGGTAATGTTTAGCAATTAAATATTGCCAAAAATACAATTAGTAATTACTGGTGGGAAATAAAATAAAAAATCTGGAATGCAAACACCCCTGGGGGAATGGGTTAAGGGGACAGTAATATCTATTAATTCTATTAATTAATTCCTTTAGATAAATAATTTTTAGGATATGATGTTAAAACTTAAAACTGAAATTACTAAAAAATATCTGTGGACAGAATTGGTTAATTTTTACTTTTTTTATCTATTTATAGCAAAGTTAAAATTGTATATATTAGAATTCATAATATTTGAAATTTACTACTGTCAGCTATGACCAAAATCTCATATTATCGATATATTCTCATTTAAGTATTTAAATAAGTAAGTTCTAAAATTTAAAATTATATTTTGAAAACTTTTTCATTGAGCTTTCCATTTCTTTTAGGCCGAGTGCTTCTGCGTTCAAAACTGGTAGACGTGAGGTACCGAGTTCGATCCCACGTTGCGCTCTCCACATCGGTCAATTCCAAATTTTTTGTGGTTTTCTCCGATACTTGCGTTAATACGGGCTAGGATCCCATAGAAATACCCCAACGGACCCCCCCCCCCTCTCCTCGAGCCTAAGACTCTAGTGCAGGCAATCGGCCTTACTACCCAAATCAAACCAAACCAACCATTTCTTTTAAAATCTCAAGTAAGAGTTCAATCATTCATGAATTTACTATTAAAAAAAAAAGAATGAAATGAAAAAATAACTTAAATAATTTTTAGTTCAATAAATATTATATTGCAATTCTAGAAATATAAACTTAATCAACAGTCACGTTTTTAATTATATATTCACATTTGCTTGTCGATCTTAACATGAAAATATAATCAATACTTAGGAATTTAATGAATGAGTTGCTACATTCATATTTTATATTTTTAAATGCTTCAGTTTAATAATAACTAACACATGCAATAAATGTTTGATTTTTTTTTTTTTTTTTTTTTTTTTTTTTTAAGTGCAATAGATATTTTTGAAAATAAAATAATTATTAAAAAAAAAAAAAGGAGAGAGAGAGAGAGATTTCTTTGAAAAGAAATTTAAACTGTTTTCTTAAATTTATATTAGAAACACCGAAAAAAAAATCATTCTTTATTGAAATGCTTCACATAAAATCATTTGAAAGACTACACACACACATATATATATAATAATGAATTATTAATTATTAATTATTAAACGTAGTAAAAGCCACGCAACAGATACAAGATCACTGAAACCACATAAACCGATAAGAATGAATATTTTTTAAAGTAGAAGAAGCTCATAAAAGTGAAATAATTTTCTTTAAAGAATTTTTATCATAAATTTGATGCAGTTCATGTACAATTTAACAAAACTTTTGATATAATACAGATAATACGATATAAAAGCCAAGGTAGCTACTTTTATAAATAGGACATTTCTCTATGGATGAGTCACGACCTATTTGCAGCAGTTTGTCACTGCGCGATAGCTCCACCAGACTCAAGGGTCCTTATTACATTTGCCCCAACCTTTCGAATCAAAAATCAGAACAAATATCGAGTGGGAGGATATTTCGAGTGCTACCAATTTTACGAGAATTCCCGTCACAGATTATTATTATTTCTTTTTCTGATCGATCGGTTACTCTTTCATAGATGCATGCAGATATTCACTTACGAAAGTGGGCTACTTTACGAGTAAAACCCCACTTTAAATATCAAATACTTTAAGTGAATGTATTAGCAGTGCTAGAAAAATTGCATAAAGAAGAATAATTTATAGAATGTAGGTATGCGAATTATCTATTCTGTATTCATATAAAGATTTATGTAAACTAAGAAAATTAAAACTTTAGCATTACCATTTGTATTATTAATCATATTGTATTTATAAGAAATCTAATCAAAAAATATAAAACTAACTTAGAAATATATCTCTAATTTGAAACATGATTAGAAAATGTATAGATGTAATTTAAATATTTATCGAGACAACTGTAAAATTTCTGATAAAAATTTCACATTCGCGTACTGAGTAAACAAATATTGTATCATTTACTTAAAGTCTGTTTGTAAACACTTAAAAAATAGATACGTGTAAAATTGTTTTCTATATTGAAGATAAATTTGTATCTTTTATATAATAGTCACAGGGTTCCTACAAAGTAAAATTTGGATACCAGAATTTTTATACAGTATTTTTTCAAAAAACGAGATCAATAAATATCAATAATTAGTCAAATCTGAAATTACTATAAAAGAAAATTGTGGTATAAAAGTTACCTATTATGAAAACTCTGATAATAATTAAATAATGAATAATGTAGATTTTTAGAACGATAAAGACAAGTTTATACTGTCATAGATGCCAATATTTTAATTTATTCCGGAATCTTTTAAACCCCGCCTTTATTTAGCATCACCTTATTAATAGAAATTTTTTTCTAATACACAACTTTGGTAAAATAAAGAAAAATTACTTAAAAAAAGGTGGTATGAAATAAAGGCAGGACTAAAAATACTCCGGAATAAATTAAACTGTTGGCATCTATGCACTGATAAAAATAAAGAACTCAAAAAGGAGTAAATGGGCATATTCATTTCGAAATAAGTAAATTTGTTTCCAAATGGAAAACATGTTTGTCTCCTTTGTAAAATATCGCATGTTTTCAAATTAATAACTGTTCACTTCATAAATTATTATAAATATGCTGAATTAAAACAAGTTCTTTAATATAATGTCTACAAATTTATACTGAAGCAATTTAAACGCAAAATTTATTCCCTCAAATCTATAGAACTAAATTTCGTGGCGGTTTCATGCTGGTTTGCGGAAAAATATATCACTGAAAATCTATATTTGGGATACTGAGATTCTCGATGGTCGATGCCAGGTTTTGAGCATGTTAATATACTCAATAATAAGTAAATAAGTATTTGGGATTTTTAAATTTGAGTATACTTGCTTCGGAGCTATTTTAAGTATGTGACATACTCAAATTTGACACAATTTTTCTCATTTTTGTTCCTTTGTATATGTATATTTTTAACTTTCCGAACACTATAGTGAGGAAAGTCTTGTAATCATGACAAAAATCCTAATTTGAGATTTTGATGTTTATATACGTTTTGAGGTCCCCTGAGTCCGTTTTCATTATTTTTACGATGATGTATGTATGTATGTGTGTGTGTGAATGAACACGCTGGCGTCTAAACGCTTTGCTCGAATGGGCTGAAAGTTGGTACGTATGTTGTAACTCACCGTAGCACGAACTCTATTGATTTTGGTGATTCTAGCACTTACCGTTTTTTTACAGGGACACAAAGAAAAATTCTTTATCATTATGGCCTATGGGGCCAAACTTTTAAAAGTGTGATAGCGTCTAAACGCCTTATTAAACTGAGCAAAAAAATTATACACATGTTATATGTCACAGTTGCACGAGCTGTTGAATTTAGCACTTACAGTTTTTTTTTTTACAGGGACACAAAGAAAAATTCTTTATCATTATGGCCTATGGGACCAAATTTTTAAAAATGCGATAGCGTCTAAACGCCTTATTCAATATAGCTGAAAATTTATATGAATATTATAAGTCACTGTTGCACTAACTATAAGCATTTTAATGAATCTAGCATTTATAGGTTTTTACAGGAACACAACGAAAAATTCTTTATCATTATAATCTATGGGCTCAAAGTTCAGTAGCGTTAAATTAACATCGTGTAATATATGGTGAAAAATACTCAAACGCCCTAATATAATTTTCTTTCTTTTGTTTATTTAACATCTCCTCTTACTTTACTTTATCTGCAAAACCGTTAATTACTCAATGTTCCAAAAGTCGAGTGGAGTCACTCCAGAATTTTTTTAATGTAAAATAATTATTGTCAACTACAAAAATACGAAGAAATTTCGAGGTTATATTACTACATATTATTAAAAATTGTTATTCATAAATCTAGAAAAATGTCAAAATCTCTGAAGTATATAACACTAACTTATGTATATACTCGGTAACATAACTTAAATTTAATAAATAAAGTTTACAGCACTTCGAAAGAAGCTTAATGCATGTAATTCATGAAAAAAGTACTTAAATCTATAATAAAATTAATTTTATGAATAAAAAATAATAATAAAGCTTCGAATAATTTTTAAATGTTAAATTAATTAATTGAATAATAAATAATGTTTTCTTTATTGCATTTAAACAACTGCGTTAGGCATAGTTTTACACATTGAAAAAAAAAAATTATACGACATACTTAATGTAAAATATATTAACAATATTTTAAATGTTACACGCCGATTTTAATGATTAAAATCGAAGAAAACTTTCGACGATATTTATACAGAATTACGAAAATGTTTTCTTTAAATACAAGGAACTTTTACAAAGCAACGCGTCATCGGTGAACAGAATTTAAATCTCTAGTTACACAACTCGTATCATTTTTAAATTTCAACTTCCGTCAACATAAACACAATTACTTTTACGAAGATCAATTATTGTTATCGCAGTATGTAATCAAAATTAACTTTTCAAAATTTGCAGATGTCTGTGTCAGCGCCATGTTCTAGAAATCGATTTCTTCTCCCTAACTTGCACAGAGTTGCTGCAACCTTTTCCAATATTTTAGTTAAAGGAGTTAACGAAGGTATCTGAAAGCAATATCGACAAAAGTAAAAACTAAAATTCATTGTTTTTGTATCCAAATTTAAAAAGTATTATGCACTTACATAGCATATCTTGATAGCAAAGCATAAATTTCTTTTGAATTTATCTAAATATTGTAAGATTTCTTTTCATTCAATATAGTTCAGTTGCTAAAGGTTTATTTAACTTCATTTATGCATGTTTCATACTTTTCGGAACTCACTTTAGTTTATGTAAAAGACATGTACCTACAAAATAAAATAATAATCTTAATCGAATTCAGATTTTAAATTGAACCATTTTTAATATTAGCTTTTTTAAACTGTATAAGCAGAATAGATTCATGTAATTTGATGTTATAATTTAAAATAATTTAACGAATCTTCGTTTAATAGTTCACTTACACATTGATTTCTTTAAAAATCGACTTACAAGGGAAGGTCAAAAACTGTTCAAAAGGTATTTATACATATTATATATCATCTTAAAGGTCTAACTAAACTGAAAACGAAAATATCCATCATATCGGCAAATGCACCCCCTATCATAAGTTTTTCTCAGTAAAAGTTTTTAAATTACAGACTCCTTAGTAATGTACTTTGCAGAGTTTCTATCATTATAATCAATTTTGTAAAATATTCTCATTCTAAATAGCCCTGCATATACCTATATCATTAGTAAAGGCCGCCTGTACGTTGTGGTAGTTAGCCTCACTAACTCTCACACGGTAGGACCCGGGTTCGAATCCCGGAGATGGCATGGATGGGTTGTCCCTGTTAGGAGTAATGATGGCCACTCATTGGATGCTCCTTCACAATTGGTTATCAATTCGCCTAGAAAATTATTCTAAAAATAAAATATTGTTGTAAATGGGCGTTTACTAACCCTGCTACGGTATATTAATTAGAATGTTAGCAGCTATGTATTTGTGGACGGATTTGCTTTGAAAATGATATGAAACAAGCTATTATCAAGGTTTTGACTAGTTTTAATTAACTGAGTCGTGTTGTTTATGGTGGGCTTTTGAAATTTTTAAAAGTTCATTTTATAAATGTATTTAGGAGAAGGACGGTATACACATTGCTCATATAAAAGTCCCAACCATGTATATAAATCAGCATGATCCGCCATCCTGATTCAAAATGGCGGCAGGTTAAAACGGACAAAGAAATCAAATTATTCTTCAAAAGAGCCAGATGATATTACAGTTAAACATCGTTAACATGAACACTGTTAACGTGAATTACTTTTAACATGAACTGTTTCAACACATCCCCGTCAAAATGAAGATTAGTTTAGTTACATGAAGATTAGTTACTGATAGCATGAACTACTGATAACATAAAAACATTTTTTATTCCCCTTGAGATTCACGGTAACGATGTTCGACTGTATTTGTATTTTAATGATATATATATATTTATATTTCAATTATTATTTCATGTATAGAATATCCGGCACTTGAAATTTCTATATATATATATATATATATATATATATATATAAATATATAAATTGAATATTTTTATTATCCATTTTTCCAAAACATATACCCAAAAAATAATGTGTATATCAATGATGAAAGAGTTCCACTTTTTCTGTCATTTTTATACAGAAACTGTTTACATACTTTTAGATTTATTTTTGTAATTTTATAGTTTAGACATTTTTGTAGGAAAATGGTGGGGGCAATTAAAAGTGGAATTATTTCATCCCTCATATATACGCTTAAAAAAAAAAAAAAAAAAAATGCCGCACTTGGATATTTTCCTTTTAACCTTCTACAACCGCCAATTTTATCGTTTAAAAAGCAAATTTTTGAACGGATTTTATTATGTTGCCACACGCCTTCGCATACATTTTAGCATTGAGTCCAGTGTTTAAAACAAAATGCAGTTGTCGCAAAAAATGTCATTTTAGAAATTATTTGAAAAATGGTAAGAATAAAGCAGTCAACGACGCAACAAAAAGTATTAATTTTTGAATGAAAATCAAAAAATATTTCAATACGTAAGAGGGCAAAAAGCAAATGTTTAAAAAATCGATTTGTATGATGTTCAGAACTTAAAAAAAAAAAATAAAAAAAAAAATAAAAAAGTGTATAGCAAAATACTTTCTCCAAAAATAACCCAGAAGCAATTAAACAAGGCAGGTTAAAAACCAGAAGATCTGCAAAAAAGCCATTATTAAGGACAAATATTTAAAAGACATCAGTTGACAAAAAAAAAAAAAAAATAGCAGTTAATTATCGGGTTGAATTGAGTTTCTCTGATGAGTCAAGTTTAATTTATTTCGAACTGATAAAAAGAACTGCTAGTACGGTAAAAATGGGACTGACTTAATGAAAACTTCTATCTTAAAACAGTGACACATTTTCCGTACATTATGGTACGGGGGTGCATACTTTTTCAAAGAATCAGACAAATTTTCATGCTCAAGGGATCAGTTAACTCAAAAAAAAAAAAAAAAAAAAACATGGTGATTATAAAAGTGGCGCCTGAGCGACTACTTTAGATTTTTCTTCAAACAACATTTCAAGAGGATAATGCACCTTGCTGTACGGCGTTTGTGTTACATCAATTAGAACCAAATTATTAAAATTACCTATCCATTCCCATGAGCACCTATAATTCTGTATATAATAATAACTTTTTTCACTCTAAGTTACATCCTACAAAGAATATCGTAGAATTTCTTTTTTATTAAACTTGGAAACAGTCCTAATCTCAATTCGCTCGAAAATGTTTAGTCATAAAAAGGCGCGGGGAGAGAGAGGAGGATTCGAAATTTGCAGCCTACAACTTTGCAAGATCTAGAAAAATTATTTATAATATTTAGCACAGTGAAATTTTTGAGATTTATATCAAAAAACTGTATAATAATATGCCGCTGTGCATTAAAGCAGTAATTCCATATGAAGGTTGAATTAACCCAATGCAGAATACACATTTTTATTCAAAAATTGTTTAGATCTAACAAATAAATAGTTTTATTTCACATATTAAAATGTAACTTGTTTATTTCATATAATAAATCACAATAAAATACAAAGTATATGGTTATTGCATTATGTTTAAAAAGAAAGTTTTATGTAGATTTTTCTAAAGTGCTTCGTAGAGTGTAAAAAAGTGCATTATTAAATCGAAATTGTACATAGGTATCATTTTGTCCCTTTGGCATTATGCAAACATGATAGTTTTATTTGTTTCAACCATTAATTTTAAAGTTATTACAAATAAAAAAGGTATAAGTCATTTTTTCTGCAGTGGGACTTTATATATATATATATATATTAAAGTGTTATTTATTTTATAGCTATACATTTATCTACTATTTCATATGTAATCATTCTTTATAATCTCCACAAAAATGTTATCTTTTATGCCCCGTGTCATAAAGTAATAAATAATTATCTACCTCTCATGATCGTAAGTAATGCAATAAATATAAAAAAAATGGATGATCCTAATCACTGCAAGATAAATGGCAGATTTCATATATGATTGCAGTAGGAAGATTCATGGTTTTAATATAATCCTTTTGTTTGTAATATATTTTGTTAACACGTTACTGTCGATTTTTTTTTTATATCTATAAGATTATAATTTATAAACACCAAAACATTTTTTTTTTTTTAATTTAATACATTAGTGTAAAAACAGTACATTTTATGCAAATTAATTGGAATAATAAATAATTTTAAGAGGGCATTTTCTGTTATAATTGCACAATATAAAAAGTAAATGAAGCGAAATATTTTTATATTTCCTATATGGAAGCACAAATTTGTATTTAGTAGATTAACTTTTCTTTTTGAATAATTTTTTTTAATTATCTTAAACTACAATTACATTTTGTAGTATAATGGGGTAAAAAACGCTAGGAGTACAAAGAATTTCACAGATAATACTTGCGCTATGTGTTTCAACTTACAAAGTTTATTATAATTTTTTTTCCCCAGAATTATGCAAATGTGTTGATTTTAGAATAGTTTTTCTTTTATCTGATTTATATATCTATATCTATCTATCTATCTATCTACATATATATATATATATATATATTTTTTTTTTTTTTTTTTTTTTCAATTTTTGTGTACATTTTGTTTTTGCGTACATTTTCATTTATTTGCGTACATAACACCACTGTAATGATACGCAATTTGTAAAATTCATCTCTGATATATCAGATATTATGGAGTTGAAGCTTTTTAATTATGCATCTTAATCTCTGCATTATTTTTATTTATTTATCTATTTATTTACTGCCGCCTGCTTTTCTATTTTCTCACGTTTCTCTGCATCTTTGCAGAAATGTACATGGTGGGTCAAAAATCTCTGATACGTTTTAACTTTATTTTAAAATGATGAAAATGACGAGTGCGGTTTGTACTACAAAGTTTTTTACGATTAAAAGTTTTGTTTAAGGAAATAAAAATAATTAGCCCTAAATTTAGTTCATAGATGATACTGTTTTTTAAAAACAGCAGAAAAATTATCAAAAACATGGTGAAGTAATTAAAGACCATCTATTTTATGAAATTCACTACAATGTTTTAAAATGGTTGCCTTTATAGTTTAACCAGTATTGCCAAATGTAGGGATTTCTCCCTATGCGCAGGGAATTTTACCAGTTTTCTTCAGTATGTAGGAACGAAGTAGGGACATTTTTAAAGATGTCTTTTGTTCCCAGGACATTTTCAGGATATCCCAAGAATGAAAGTACATCCTACGGACATTTTTAGCATTGATTTAGGGTAAATTATCATCAGTCTAGGGACATTTTGAATTGTCCGTAGGAAAATGGTAAAAATTATGTTGGCAACGCTGAGATCAATCTACATCCAAAGGGTAATCCAATTCACATGTATGCCAACACTAATTGTGAATGAAGGAGATTTACATGTGTTATTGACATTTTCAATCAATTTGTACTTTACATAGACCAAAAGAGGAAATGATATATTTATAGAGATTGAGGCGGCAATATCAAAGCTACAAGAAACTTACCTAAACCAAACACATGGTAAATAGCGTCCTCTGAGGGAAAATTTTAGAGCTAAATTTATATTTGCCTAAGCCAAACCATAGCCTTCTAAACTAGATGCCTTCAGAGCCTGATTAAGGGGGAAGCACACATTATTTATACTTACACCGTTATTTTTTAACAAATACTTTCCTCCTATAATAAACAGAAAATTCTCATTAAAAATTATTTTAAAAGAATTCTGGTGTCTAATAACGGTGAGTAAATTGGATTGTTTTACACCGTTCATTTTTTATAAAGAATATTTCCTCGTCAAAGCGTGGAATTTCTATGACATGAAGTGAAAAATAATTGCAAAAATATTCCGGTGAGAGCGGAGATAATGTGTGCTTCCCCCTTAATCAGGCTCTGGATGCCTTCCGTGTGGCTCGGAAACTTCGCAACAATTCAAGCGGTAGACAGCGCCACCTGGTACAGATTGTGCGACTATTTTATTCAACAGCCACCAAAAATTTCTTAAAGTGGAATTTCGTATACATAAAAGGCTATTCGCCTTTTATGTATACGAAATCCCACTTTTAAAAATTTTGAATCAAAGAAACGTCGATTATATATAACATATAACACTTCTTAAAATTATTGGTAACATTTGAATAAAAAAGTCGCGCAATCAGTATCAGGTGGCGATGTCTATCGCTTGAACTTTTGTCAAGTTTCCGAGCCACGCGGAAGGCATTTAATTTAGGAGGCTATGGCCAAACATTATAGGGCAAACCGCACTCTAATACGCCACTTACTTGATTTATTTTAAATATTAATTGTGCAAAAAAAAAAAAAAAATTGATCTTAGTTTTTATGCTGTTTATTAAAAAAGTAAGTTGATAATAAAAATTAGCAATCAAACACACACACACACACAAAAAAAAAAAAAAAAAAAAAAAAAAAAAAAGTGTAGGTGTGTGTTTCAATAATTTTGCTGTCAACTGTATAATATGTTGAAAATATACCTTATAAAAAAAAATAAAACAATAAAAAAAAATAAAAAAATAAAAGAAATAAAAAAGAAACATATATTCAATGTTTCATCCGTACATATTACATATAAACAGGAAACATAGGTGTATCTCTTTATTTTTTGCTTTTTGGGCATATTGCGGAACACCGTGCTACGATGTTTGACACAAAAGTAGTCCTTGATACGACACTATGCACTACAAAATTCGTAATAGCGATTTGAGAACTATAAATTACATTTATTTACCAGAAAATATTATTTGTAAGGGTTCAAATTACGTTTTGAAAATTATTTCTACACAAGTGTAAAGCAGTGTTTCTTAAAATAGCCCGACCTTGAATTTACTTTACACTTTCGCTACCGCATGTTTTTGTTTTTTTGACATTAAGGTCCGCCTGTGGGCGTTATTCTCCTCAGTTACAATATTACAAAACAAAATTTTACATATTCACATTTATATTACAAATGGGTATACATTGTAATTATACTCTTTCTAATCAAAGCATTTATATCCGTAGTATATTGATAGAACAAATAAGAATATTGAGTATATTTTTTAAGAAACAAATAACATACAAATTGAGAAAGAAACTCCCACTGGTGGAGTTAGAGATTTTCGAATGACACGAATCTACGTCAGCGTTTGCGAAAGTGTTAAATATTATTTTTCTATAAAATTTAATTCTTTGTTGAAAGGACTCGCAAATGATATAACGTAAGCGAAAGCTGCCTCCGAATTTAGCGATATATATTTTGACTGTGTAATATATAAATTTGTAGTAGTATATAAAATATATTATAACACAGATGAAGATCATGAAAAATTGCAGTAGGAAATAGCGGCAGAAAACTATAAATCTTCTCTTGAACTTGAACCTGGCCTGCCAAATTTAATTTTTTCCGTAAAATTTTTAGAACCAGTTTTTTTTTTTTTTTTTTTTTTTCGACACTACTTTTTTAAGGTAATTTTCTTCTTATTTCACCGTTATTATACAGAGCGATTCAAATGTCAACGTACAAACTTTTAGAGGTGGTAGGGCACATAAGGATTGAAAATTGTATAGGAGCCCATGACCGCAATCGTCATTTTAACACTTTAAGAACGCGTTTTTTTTTTTTTTTTTTGCGTTGATATGGGCATGGCTATCGAAAGTTGCAATTTTATTTATTTATTTATTATAATCTTTTTTTTAAGTTTTTACATGCTAATGTTTACATAAATAAATAAATTATGATTTTCATCGCTGTAGTTTATTACTCTCATTGCATTAATACTCCATAAATTGCATTAATGTGTACAATTTTGCGAAATAATGAAGCATGCAAAATTTTAAAATTTACACAATAGGCGGTGTTAGTAGTACACAGTAGCCCAAATCATCCTGTTTTTAAAAGGTTTAAATGATGTTTGAGGCTATGAGTTCTTATGCAGATTTTATTATATTTCATTTTAGTTTATTGTTTCTCCATAGGATTTAAATTAATTTTAACGTTTAAACTCACATTACTAAGTAAGATCCTCAATGGTTACAAAACAGCAACATATAAATATTAATAAATTACTTCGAAGTAATGTCAGTTTCACACTATAATATATTTTGTGTTTCATACAGAGTTTCTGACTTTTACAGGGGTCGTACTCTCCGCCCTTTTTACAGGACACTCTCAAAGGAAAGAAATTTCTAACTTCTTTGCCACCATTAATTTTATGCAGAAGTACTTCTGGATATATTTATAGCAATGTGTTAAGATTATACAGAGTAGATATTGTTGCATAAAAATCATGCTAGCAATAAATTTAAAGTTTTTGTATTCCTGAGCTTGTCCTGAAAAAGTGGCGGAGAGTACGACCCTGCTTTTATAATTTATTCACGAGCATTTTTAGCCCCGCCTCTTTTTCATACCGGAAATTTTTAAAAATGATTATCTTCTTAATTAATCGTTGTCAAATACTAAATAGAAATAATGAAGGCGGGGCAAAACATGCTCGTGAATAAATTATAAAAGTTGGGAACTCTGGTTTCAGAGTTCCTATTAAGAAAATTAATTAATTAATGAAAAAAAAAAAAACCTTCTTTTGTTTCTTTCTCATTTAAATTTAATTTTATTTTTGTCATTTAAATTTAATTTAAAATAACACGGCTCTGCATGAAAATTGCCCCCAACACCATTTTTGCAAATTCTTATGTAAAATGACACCTCCTGAATCCGAATATGACGTCCATTTTGCCCTATTACCAACCATTATTTTTTAGGGACGGCCACATATTTTTATCACTTTTCGGTAATTGTATAGCTATAAATTTGATTTTTTTTTTTTTTTTTTTGGGGGGGGGGGGGGGGAAGGATCATTTTAACTGTTAAATGTCTTGTGAGGGGCTACAGAGTTAGAAAATTCTAAAACATGAACATTTGAAGCAAGGGGAAAATTTAGGGGGGATTGCCACTGAACTTATGTATTACATTTCTTATATTTTTTTTAAATCTGTTATTAATGTGATTTATTAAACATTATATTTGTTTGTTTTTAAGTGTTAAATTAATTCTTTTTCATTTTCCAAAGGAAATTCATGGCCATAAAATAACCGAACAATGAGAAAAATTGGGGGAAGGGGTGATGTCCCGAGAAAACGGTGGGTGTCTGGGCAAAATGTTAGTCATATTCGGATGCAGGAGATTATTTTACATAAGAATCAGCAAAAATGGTATCAAAGCTCGAGGTTTTTTTTTTTTTTTTTTTTTTTTTTTTTGCAGCTCAGCGTAATATATTTCTATCTCAATCAAAGAACATAAAAGAAAAGAAGTTATTTTTCCTGATACTCGTTTAAATTAAATAAATAAATAAATAAAACCTATTTTTATCTAATCCAAATGATATAAAAGAAAAAAAAATACTTATTTACTGAAAGAATAATAGCATTTATATACATTTTCAAGTAAAGCAACTATGCATAGAACTCATTTATTTTATGTATTTGCTTCAAATATTTCAAATAAAATTTCAAAATATACAAAAACCGAATAAAAACACAAATAAAGCATTGGACTCTGCAGGCCCATTAAAACAAAAATACCTTACCATTTATTTCTTTCGCATAATCTGGTAGTTTTCCAGAGTTTTGGATTGTATTTTTCCGCCCTTATCGTTCATATCTGGCATTTTTTTTTTAAAATATTTCTAATGCGCTGCATTCCCAGCCTTTACAATATGCCAGATGGGGTTCTCACCGGAGCCATGCTAAAAGAAGGGTGGATTGAGAAGCAAGACAAATAGGCAATAAGGGTGCCACCGAAAACAGCTGAGACTCAGCAACAAAAACAAACTCATAACGGCGACGCCATTTTAGCATCCGAGTGACTTTGTTTTTTCGCACTCATATCTAAAATATTTTTTCTTCTTCTTTATAGTTTAAGAACAAGGGTCGGAAAGAAATCTATATAATCTTTTCATAGCATCAGAGAATTTAGATCCAACATTTGACTTTCGGTTGCTGGAAAACAAATAAAGGATCTATTTTTTACAAAAATAAATTCAAAAGACAAAAATGAATTTGTTGTCTCAGGAAAAATGTACGTATTGAAAGTATATAATTTCTATTTTTAAAGATAGTTTTTTTTTTTTTTTTTTTTTTAAGAAAACGGAAGCAATGATATCTGTTGTTAAAATTTCAAATATAAACAACTATGAATATACTATAAAATGTTTCAAAATTTAAGTACTTTTTAAATCTGACACTCTCCGTTTTAGCCACCACTAATTTCATGCAGAAATACTTTTGATGCATTTATACTAATGTGCCATGATTATACAGTGTAGAGATTAGTGTATAAAAATAGTGGTAGCAATAAATTTTAAAATTTCTCATTCCTAAAAGTGTCCTGAAAAAGGGCGGAGAGTAGGACCCCTGATATGAGTAAACACCCATCAAATAACAATAATAATAAGAAAATCATAATACTCCCAGAAAAATATACACATTAACATATAGACAATAATTTAATCAAACTGTAACACTTTTTTTTCAAAATGCAAATCAAATTCGTTGTAATATGAATAAAAATATTATTAATTTGTGTTTCAAATATCACATACAGGACTAATCTTTTAATAATCAGTTGTTTATTCTAATAATTATAAATAATTTATAATAATGGATAATCTAACAATATATATATAGATTACCCACCTTTTTTTTTTTTTTTTTTTTTTTTTTTTTTGTTTGTTCACGCCACTATATTATAAAATATAGAGTATTTTTTTTCCCCAAAATGCACAGCTTTCTACAAAAAGGGAAACTTGCTTGTCCCATTTGTGAAATAACGCACGTTTGGTACAAACTAACAACTGTTCACTTTATAATTTAATTGTAAATATGATAAACTAAAAGAAGTTCTTTAATTGAATATCTACATATTTGAAGAGAACTAATGTAGAAACTATTTTTAATTCACGAAATCGTTAGAACTATATTTCGTATTGGATTTATACTGGTGTGCGGAAGAATACTCCACAGAAAATCTATGTTTGGAATATTCGGATTCACGATAGTCGACGCCATTTTTGAGCATGTCGATATTACTCGATAATGAGTACATAAGATTTTCATATTTGAGTGTGTTTGTTTAGACTAATTTGAGTATTTGACATATTCAAAATCGACACAATTCTGCCTATTTTTGCGAAATAACCTTTTTTAGTGTATAGTTACAACAAAATAAGCAAAAAAATAAATTAAATAAATAAATAAATAAATAAATAAAGAGTCTTGCGGGGGGGGGGGGAGGAAAGGCAGGTGTTATCAATGCTACGGAATAAATTAAATTGTTAGTATTTCTGTTCATGCCCACATTTCTGATTTATACCCGAGTACTGTCAGTATTCGCCTTTATTTTTGATACCACTTTAACCCTTCCAGGGACAAGGTAATTTTGTTCATAATCATCTATCTACAATTTTTAAACATATTTCATTATTTTATTCATTTTTGCATTGTTACATCCACTTTCTTTTATTTTACTTTATTTTATCAATCAAAGTGTAGTAAAAAAAATATTTCTGATACATTATGTATGTAAGGTCTCCATATAAACGATACGTATGCATTCATATGTGCTATTTCAAAATGTATGTGTACGCATGTGAACAGAGTGTTTTTCTCAGTGTTAAATTCCTTTCACACTTGATTTGAAAAAAGATGAAATGTAGGTATATTACGAGTTGAAAATATTTTAATCTGTTTCGATTCTACAATACAATAGGATATAAAAAGTAGTTTGTTAAAAAAAATACAAATTATAAAAAAACCTTTTTATAATTAGAAATTATATTTAGAAATATAAGATGATTTTTTCAAGATTATTTCAACGTTCTTCATTTTTATCAATTATTTATAACTCATTCTTTAAAACAATCTAAATTGTAATTAGTTTTCTTTATTTCTTTCTATTCTGTGTCAACAGAATTAATTAAATCAAAAACAATCGCAGCTGAAATGGTAATAAAAATACCTAAAAAAAACATGTCCTGAATAACTGAGAAATCAACGAATAAAAACAGTAGAGCTTTTAATAAAACGGGAAAAAGCAATTATCCAAATATTGGTAGAGAAGTATTTTGAATGATATGAAATATATTGAAAGTCAAAGAAATTTATTTTCTTGGTTAAAATGCCGTTTTGTTGAACCCGTGTATATATTAATTTATTGATCCAAAATTGCTATAAACTTCACGTTCTTTAATCACCACATTTTTTAAAGTCTGATTTTCTTTCTTATTTTACCATTAGTTATATATTGTAGAAAATTATTGTATAAATAATGTGGTGTGAAATAAAGGCAAGACTAAAAATGCTCCGTAATAATAAAAGTTGGCAATTCTGAAACATGGAGGGACACTGCAGCCAACCAGAAAAAGCGACACAAGTCAAAAAATGGCAATTTTTAGTTTGTGTCATTGAAAAATGTGTATGAAGTGTCTCAAAGTGCATGTAAAGCGTTAACTCTCTTCTCGCAGTTTATTCACAGTAGTATCTCTATATTAATTTTTCTCAAGTACTTGATTGCTGAGGTATAATACCCTTTCCTTTCCGGGGTCGATATAATGTCTCATTTTGATCTGTTGCCACAAAATGGTGATACATGTGCAAATATTCGAGACAACTTCCTTTTCACAGGTTTAATAGAATATATAAATAACTTGCTTCATTTTACATAATTTCAGAAATTTCAATTTATTTCAATTTCTATGATTTATTTTTATTTTTATTTTTAATTTCATTTTTAATTTTTACGAATTTCATAACCAACCAACCATTGAAAAATTAATAAGATTTAAAATTTCCAAATATTAAAGTCCGGAAAAACAATTTTAATATTACTAAACATTAAACTAATTGAAAATACTTATGAAAATTTTCAATGCTGAAAAAGAATGATATGAAAATTCTGCTATGCAGAAACGGTACGATATTTTAAAATATATTAAATAGGAAAAATTCTTTCATTTTAGAATGTTTCACTGATTCGAAACTGATTTCAAAAGAAAAAGAAGAGAAAGAAAATAGCCAAGGGATTTGATGTATGTCATAGAATTTCTCATCTACATATCTGCATATTTATCAACGGATTCGGTTCCTTTTAAATTTCGTTGAAACTTTTTTAAAGGAAAATATTCTGAGATTTATTGCGATGGGAATATGATTTGTTTTAATATTTACGAATTCATGTGAAATATTTCAGCTTCTACTTTTAAAATGGAATATTTTTCACCATAATTGTAAATATTTTATTTTTATAAAATTTAATGGTTATGGAAAAGAATATTCTGCGTGTATATATATGTTGTAATTAAAGTTTTCATGAAGCTTATATATGGATTTGTAATTCCTCGGTTTTGCATAAAATGATTCTTTCACTGTTGAAATTCAGCATAAAAAAGATATATATATATTTCTAAGAGTTTTCATTACTCCGCTTATTTAGAAAACTTTCAATGATATTTCTGTTAATAATAGTTAGAAAAATACAGTATTAGTACATAATTGATATTTTATTTTAAACTTCAAACAAATTTTTTCAACTTGGATTTGGGACAACTGCAAAATAAGAGTTTAAAACATTTGAATAAAAATCAAATTTACCGTCTGTGACATTTTTTTTTTTTTTTTTCTTTAAGACTGTTCATATTTAAAACTGTAAAAATTTACATTCATTTTTATCCACAAAATATTAAAAATTGCTTAAAATCTGTATAATCATGTAGTTTTAAACGCTAGATTTAAGCAGGTTATCTAAAGCTAGTAATCTGTTAAATTTAATGGTTTTTATTTAATTAAAATATTTAGATGATTTATACGGAAAAACAAAAAGCAAAATCATCTTCAAAATCACTACCCATTCTTAATCAAATAATATTATTGTCTACCATGCAGTGCAGTAACACAGAAAACTTTATCACATTGATCAAAGAAACAGACAGTTTTAAGAAAGAAACTTATACTAGAGCATGTGTATCTCCTATCCTATCACTCCTAAATCGCTACCTCAAGTAAGAATGAAGATTGGAAACTCACTGTAACATGTCCTGTTTGCTTTCAGAAAGTTTCTGTAATACAGAAATATACGTTCTGTCAACGTAATTTTTCCGTAACTTATGCGTATTTTCTGTCATTACAGAAAATTTCTGGTAGCAAACAAGACTCTTTTTTTTTTTTTTTTTACAGCGTATGCTTGAATAATACATCTATCAGCTTACATTCCACTTTTTCGTTGATACACCTAACCGCGGGGTTATGGAAGATGGTTTCCGGACTAATGTCGTTTGGCTGTTCCAAATGCTTCTAGCAAACCTAGGAAGCGAGGATATCAAACAAATTGCTGAAGAGTGTCTGTGTAGGGCAGTAACTACAGAGAACAGAAAAGGTCTTGTTAGCTGTTCACACAACAACTCGGACTCATTACAGGAATTGTCAGTTTTTTAGTATTCTGCCACATCAAATTGCCGAAAGGTTCAGCTTTCGAAGCCTATAGACGGAAGTTGCTGAGTTCGTCGATCTAGTAGTTGTTTGCAGTTTTTTGTGGTTTTCTTGTAAACTAGGGTGAATACTGGCTAGAACGTCTTTGAAAAATCCAACGGATGGCATGCCACCCATGTATAGGTCCCTCATATAGATAATTGACATTAATCCCCAGTTCCAACATTTAAAGGCATTATTATTATTTATAAGAAATATATTTCTGTGTTATAATTTTACCTCTAGAGGAGAAGATATTTGAAGGTACAAAATATTGATTTTGTATGTACATAGACATCTCAATAGACAACCTGTTTGATAATAAAAAGGTAATAAAATAATACATCGAATAAACTAGAATATTTAGCAGAATTAGCGGGGAAAAAATAGCACAGCATTAGATTTTTTCCCCCTAGAAATTTGTATAATCTAGAATACTTTTAATATATCTCTTATGAAAGTGTTGACAATTCGGAATGTGTAGTAAAAAATTAAACGTTGTAATTTTAATTATTATCGTTTTATTTTTAGAACATTATGAAGAATGCCCACTAAGTTTACATTTCTTACTATTTCTCATAACATTTACAAATAGTTTATTTTTTATTATTACATTGGTGAAATTTTTATTTAATAGATTCTTACGATTACTTTATCTATATATACTTCTATAAATACAATTTCTATAAACGTACTAATGGAATATGCAATGAATTGTGCAATGAAATATTATATTAGGAAATGAAGAATAAAAATCAGACCACCACCACCATCAACTACAACAATAAAAAAAAAAAATAAAAAAAAAAATCCAGAATTAAAATAATAATAATAACAATAATAATAAAGTAAAGAAAGAACGAAAGAGAGGGAGTAAGGAAGAAAAAAAAACTTATCTTTTGTATGTAAATACTTTTTGTAAAATTTTTGAATACATTGAATTCAGTTTCCCGTTTACAAGAATAAACTCGGTTTACCATTGCATAAAAACATATTTTATGCATACAAAGCTGAAACTATTCGTATTCATAAAGATGCTCCGCCCAACAATTTTTATCACGGGAAGAATGAATTATGAATACAGAGGGTTTTGAAAATAAATAACGAAACTCTTTGTAATATATCCTCCTCCAAACTATTTACATATGGATTTGGATTTATATTGTCCGAAAATTCTGCATTAAAAAAAATCTATACTTTGTCACAATATTTAAAGAATTGCCATTTTTTTCCCATGCAATTATTATTAAATATTTATTACAGCATCGATCTGCGTAGTGTGTATGGCTTTCAGCCAAAATATGTTTTACAATTTTTGAAAAAAAGAAAAAAAAAAAAAAAGGAAAGAAAAGAAAAGAAAAAACTATAGAAAAGAGAAGATTATTTTAAAAATGTATCTAACTTTTACAAAAAGATTATATATATATATATATATATATATTATATATGTGTATGTGTGTGTGTGTAAATATCTGAATAAAACTTTCATTCAGTAAATACGTATTCCTAATAAATCAAAATGGAATGTTTATGAATGTTTTTGATTTATGCTTCTTAACCCTTTATCTACTGACGGTACTTATAAGTACCACCCACTTCAAAATTACATAGAATAACCATTTTTATGAATATTCTAATGGCATTTAGCAAGAACACTCTTTTAATTCCGTTCTTCCAGGATACATGGCAGCACGGGTTCTATGATGAGTATTTTAGCTGGGAAGGCGAATAGTTTTAAAACTGATGTTGCGTTTTCAGCTGCCGTTCTGATTGGATTGCCAAGATTGTCATTTTTGTTCCGCAAAAGTAGTTAAAATCAAAGCTTATTTTTTTTATATGTTAGTTAAGACCTTAGAAAACGATTTGACTATTTATTTTAAGTGAACAGTGTATATAATTGATTTTACAGTTGATTAACTTTGTGGTACTTATAAGTACCGTCAGTACACTGGATGTTAGAGAAAGCGCAACTTCGTGTTTACTTTACGTCCATGAATAGAGTTATGCTTTTTTGGAATTTCTTTTTAGTTTAACTTATTTATTTCGCTTTTTTACTCTTTTTTTTTTTTTCTTTTTTCTTTTAATTTTTCGAAAAGTTTTGAAATTTGAATCTGAGCTTGCTTTTTTTTTTTTTTTTTTGCCACACAATTAATTGAAATATCTATTCTTTATTCAAAAATTAACAACCTTTTAATTTCTTTGTGTGTAACTGAGATTTAACAGTAATAGAAGATTTTCAAGATGCTGTTATTTTTTTCCTCTTCTTATAATGTCTGGAAAAATGAAGCTCAGACTTCAAGAGGCTTCGTATTTATTACAGAGCCTACCATCTGAAAGCAGTTGTGCATTAACAGATGATTCTTCAGATGCAGAAGTCCCAGCAAATAATCTGCTAGAATTTTCGTCAGATTCTGAAGAAGACGATCAAGAGACTGAACAAGACCCACGGTGCAGTAGTTCATGTTCAGAAAATGCAGTACTTCCTACCCTAGGATGCAGTAAATCAAGAGTGAATAGGCAATGGGAAAAAAAAAAAATATGTCCAGACCGAAGTTTCCATTTTACCCATAAAAATCTGAGTTTGTGGATACCACATTTGAACATTTAGCTGCATATATAGCATATAAAGAGTAGCAAGAAAACATATCTTCTTTGGAATACAGGCGTTGCACAACCAAAGGACTGCTTACAAAATCAAAATCAGAACCTAAACGAAAAGGAAGACCCAAATCTAGTGGCAATGAGCAAGTTTTCTGTGCGTACAAGAGGAGGAAAGGGAACATGTCTGTTTGTAAAGATATCCGCTTAGAAAATCGTGGATGCCATTGGCCAACTTTTGTTTCGAATCGGGGTTCTTGTGAATTTTGTGCTTTAAAAAACATTCAATCGAAACCTCACTCAAAACTCGCAACGTGTAATGTATTTTTGCGTATTAATAAAAAAAAAAAAAAAAAAAAAAAAAAAAAAAAAAAAATGTTTATTTGAATATCATCAAATTTAAGTTTGTGTAAAACCTGTTTTTATGTGTAAAAAAAGTAAGTAAATTAAAAAAAAAAAATTATAATAATAAAAAAAAAAAAAAAAAAAAAAAAAAAAAAAAAGTGCTTTAACATATTAGTGTTCGCTCATTATTAACACTTTAAGAGTTAAAATTGCGTTAAAAAAAAGTCATACGGTCTTTTTATATTATGAGACTGTTTTAGCCCTCCGTGTACTGACGGTACTTTAAAGTACCAATTTAATTAATTATCTCTAACGGATTAAATTTCAAAAAGATGAGTATTTTATTTATGTATATCCCTTAATTTTTGATGTAGTGACTCAAAAAAAAAAAAAAAAAAAAAAAAAAAAAATATTGCACGAAAAAAATTGCAGTACATCATAATGCAGCAGATAAAGGGTTAAAGGTTTATGCAGATTAAGTATTTGCACAAGAGAGAGGTTAAAAGAATGCTTTTTTTTTTTTTCTATCGTAATTGCATTTTACCTCCATGTAGAAAATACTGATGGGGGCTTTTAATTTAGTTCTGAATAGTTGTCATAAATGTCTATAACGATTTATTAGTGTAACTTTTTTAAGATCAAGGAATTTATAAAGACTTGTAACAGTTTTTTTGACTGCTGATTTAAAATTGTAATGTTTTAAGCATTTTAATAAATATATGCATATTTAAAATGTTAAAATAAAAATAAAAATTATAATAATTTTTGTTTTAACTTTATGTTGCCATTTTAAGTTGAGTATTACTTTCAATATTTTAATCTTTATTTTTTATTTTTTTTTATTTTGTGAGCTTTAGAAATACTTGTTTAACATGCATATATTTTGCGTTATTTATCGCAATAATTAAACTGCAGTGAAAAAAAAAATCATTGGAGAAAAAAATTAAATAAGTAAACACGTAAACAAATGGAGTTACACTGTACAAGAGAGAAAAAGTGAATTAAATTTCATTAAATAGAAGACCTTAAAAGCAACATTAATCAAAAGATTTTTATTTTTATTTATTTATTTTTTAAATTTTTTTTAAACTGAAGCATGTTTTAAATGTTCCTGAAGTTTTTAATTTCATACGCAAATAAATTACTTTAATTTCAGGCTCGTTAGCTATTTTAATATTTCATACACAGTTTTTCTTCAGTTTTTAATCAAAAAAAAAAAAAAAAAAGACGAAGAATTTTCTAAAATTTATTCTGTTCTCGTTGATTAAATATGATGATGATTTTTTTTTTTCTCTAGTAAAAAAAAGATAATAATTAAAATAAAAATTGTTTCACCTTTTAGCTTTACACATTGGTAATTTCAGATAAAACAAATAAAAAGTTTTAATTAATGTCCAAAAATGTAAAAGTTCATTTCGTGTTTATTTTTCCATTAAATATTGTGTTGTTTTTCAGAAATTTTAAGAAAATAACTTTTTTTTTTTTTTTTTTTTTTTTTTTTCTGTTTGTTTGTTTAAGCTCTAGAATACGTAAATGCATAAACAAGTTAAGTTTTTTTTTTTTTTTTTTTTTTTTCTTATGTTAAATTTATTTACATAAATAAATTGCATGTTGGTGTCTAATAATATTCTGATATTTTATAAAGAATTATACTTCTATTATAAACCAGAATAAATTTTAATTTATACTGTCTTTGTAAAATTTCAGATTATTATGGTATTCAAATATGGTATGGGAATGTAAAAAAATAAAATGTAATAGTATAATGATGATAAAAAAGACCATGTAAGATTTCAACGAGCACGCTATGTTTGCTAATGACAAATAGAAGTTGTAAAGAACATTATACTTACGAAAAACTACGAAGTCTGCGGCTGTAAGGAGCTGCTTTTAAAGCAAACATTAAAATTTATGTAACTGATTAAACTGCAATCAAATACTTCATTTTTTTTTTTTTTTTTTTTTTTTTTTTTTTGACGAATTTCGAAAGAAATTTTAACAATAGTCAAACCATAGCGTCCTAAACTACATAGATTCCTTCCACGTGGCTCAGAAACTTTTCGGTAGACAGCGCCACCTGGTACAGATTGCATGTCTTTTTTATTCAACAGCCACGAAAATTTTTTAAAAGTGGGATTTGATATACCGGGTGATCCAAAAGTCAGGACAAACTTTAAAAATGAATAATTCGAAAACGAATCAAGATACAAAGATACGGTTTGCACCAAACGGATGAAAAAGAAACCGGGTTTTGTGTGGCAAAGGAAAAAAATTAGTTCTGTTGGCGACCAACAGATGGCGCTATAGTGTTTTATTTCACCAAAATATGATTTACAAATGAAAAAAAAATGTTGACAACTTACCAGTCAGCTTAATTAGTACTCCAGTACAGTTAATTAGTACTACTATACAGTAACTGTTCAATGTCCATCATTCAGAAGTACAGCTGTGAGATGATTCACCACATCGTTCACAGCATTTAGTAGCAATTCTTGCGTTATGGCAGACACATTTTTGGCGGATGGCATCTTTCAGTGCTGCGCTAGTGATGCTGGTTGGTCGCGGTACACTTTTGACTTCGAAGAATCCCCACAGCCAAAAGTCACAGGGTGTCAGATCGGGAGATCTTGGAGGCCATGCGTGATTAAAGTAGCGACTGAGAATGCGATATTTCGATGCATATAAGCGTCGACTACCATTACCTGCTGTAGTTGTTCCTTTTTATATCGTTTGTTGCTTTGCATAATCCGACATCAAAAATACGACAGCGCCATCTGTTGGTCGCCAACAGAACTATTTTTTTTTCTTTGCCACACAAAACCCGGCTTCTTTACCATCCGTTGGGTGCAAACCGTATCTTTGTATCTTGATTCGTTTTCGAATTATTCATTTTTAAAGTTTGTCCTGACTTTTGGATAACCCTGTACATAAAAGGCGAATAGAATCGAAGAAACGTCAATTATATATATCATGTATCACTTCTTAAAATTATTGGTGACAGTTGAATAAAAAAGGGCGCAATCTCTACCAGGTGGCACTGTCTACCACTTAAACTTTTGTCAAGTTTCCGAGCAACGCGGCAGGCATCTATGGTCAAACATTGTGCTCTAATTGTTGTTAAGGCAAAGCTTAAAACGGAACCACGTTAAAAATAACTAATTTTTACCATTTTCTATAGTTAATACGAAGTAGCCAGTGAAAAATGCTTATCAATTGCTTTATATGTAGGATGCATGCTGAATGGCAAGACAGCTTCATTTACCCAAGACAGTTTCTCACAACAGAAGAAAAAATTAATAAACAAGATATTCAGAAGATAAATCGATGAACATATGGGTTCACTTTCAGAGAAATGTATATTGTTGGGATATTAATTACGGTCCTAATTATCCTAGTTAGAAAAACTCCATTAGATTCCATTGAACAATGGACCAAAATGAATGCTTACATAAGCTGAAAATATATTTTAAAATGAAGTGTGCAACCTAGTCCTAAAATTAATTTTGGAAATGGATCATTCACTAAGATTCAGAAAGGATCCATACCACAAAAATTAAATGTAAGAAAAGTTTAAAGTGCTATATTCCAGCACTATTAAATTTTCTTGTTTGTAGTCAAAGATTTCAATACGATAGAATAATGCAACTTGGGATATCAAAGAAGAAAGCTTTTTTTCGTCTTAATTTAATTAATAAGTTAGTTTAAATTCTGCAATTCCTCAATTATTTCTTCCTTCGTACGTTAATCGTTGAATTATCTCTTTAGATTCTTTCTACTTCACTACTTAGATCCTTTCTTCTTCACTCTTTAGATTTACTTTCTCCAAATATTTCGAGACTGAAGTTTTACGTCATTGAAAATTCAGTGTTGTTGTTGTTGTTGTAGTCGTGTGCCACTCGGAAATTCCGAGCCCCGGTAGTGGAACTACCGGACTTATTTTAAGGCATAAGGGTTGTGTCTTCCGTTATTAGGAGCGCCTCATAGGGAGGAAGTACGACTTCTAGCTCCATAAGCTGGTGAAAGATGGCAGCACCAGCCAAACAACAGAAACTCGAATTTTGACCCGGATCAGAGCGAGTTAAACCCATGTTCCGGTACCCCCAGAGGTATAATTTTTGAAAAGTGTAACGAGCATATATAAAATCTATAGTCCTAATATTTTGAAATATGTCGAACATGTTTTCTTATAATTACTTAATTATCTGGATGGCTTCGAAAACATTTTTCCTGTGCTTATCTCTATTTTGTGGTGTGTGGCACTCATATTATCACGCATCGTTGTGTTGAAAGTAATCTTCACATTATCTGTTTTTGAGAATCTTTAATTCCTCAAGATAGTTTAGCAAAGGCAATCTTTGACTTAATGAATGAGGTGAATACACACACATAGTGACGATTAATATTAATTCAAAACATTGGAATTATTACAAATTTATATTTGTAAAATTTTCTTTAGATTTTTTTCAACTTCAATATATGGAGGGTCTACTGTATAGAATATGTATATGTGTGTGTTCACATATTCTGGAATGCATGGGATACATTCCAATATCATGTTGAACCTCCTTTTGCCCTGTAAAATGATGCAACTAAATGTGGCAATGTCTCACCATGTAATCAGTAGCCTCTACAACAGTCCGTATTTGTAAAAATATTACTATTGGAAGATTTTGTGCACGATCCGACTTTTCAATCATGTTCTATACATGGGATTTCTATCTATGGGATTTCTGGCATTATACATCTGACGAAGTAAATGGGCAACTCATTCTCTAGAATTGTTCAGATTGTTCTTGAAATACGATTTTCCTCCGGTACCTTGGTGCATTGCCATTCTGAAAAATTCAATTGTTGTTTAAATATATCAAGTTCATGCAAATACTTAAATAAAATAATTTACGGTCAATGGTGAGTTCAGTTTTACCAGAAGAACCATGTCATGTCAAAACAAACCACACTATTACGGATACGTTAACAATTGATGCAATTCGGATTGTATCATTTTGCATTTTCCGGATTGTATCAATTGTATGCTTCGCATACAATTTGGATCCGTGGGCACATGGATCCAAACCATACTCGAACTTAATATTTCGCTTTAACCAGCATGAATCGGAAATCATCTGACGAAGCAACGTTTTCTCAGTTATTTGAAGTTCAACAGATAAGTTCACCTGAGGCTGTGGGCCGATAGTCTATTGTTTGTAAAGTCACTCGAGTCGTTTTTCTGTTGCCGTATTCAAAATAACGCCAAACTATCTGTCTTCAGGGAGAAATCTTCCGTAAGTTCGACATATTGTTTGTATTGTAACACTGACTATTCTACGGAGATATCGATGATCTTGGACATTAGTTAGATGAAGTTGCCTACTTATATGCCCGTAACAATGATAATGCCTGAAGTTAAATATTATCGGTAAATTCTTGACCCCTTATCTGAGAAATGTTAAATTTCTTTACAATTTCCAAAATAATATATTATCTGATCCGTCTAAATAACGTTTTGCGTTTAAAGTCTGTCGATTCCCGTCTTCAGGCCATAATTACTTCTAAATATTTTCCACATAAATCACTTTCTTTCTTGTATTATTTGAATAAAAATTACAGTTTTTACTGATTAATCATAATTTAGAATATATCTAAAAGCAGTCTACGATATTCTCCAACCCCGTTTCTTGCGACCATGGGAGCCTCTGCGCATGTGCCGACTCAACGAATCCAGTGTTCAAATAGCGGTGATAACCCTTGAAGTTGAGAGATAAGGGAACGCCGAAAGCCTGGATGTTTACAAATCCCAACTTGACAGTCAGTTTTGCACTCTTCGAAATCTTTAGAATCGTCTCAATGCTAGGCGCGTGAAACGTGGTTTACTATACATAATTTTATTTTTTATTCGGTAACATAAATAAACACTTTGATAAATATCAATCATATTTAATATTTAAAATTATTAACTTACCGTTCTTTCACCCAGATGTCTCACACGGCATGGAAGATACGCTGTTTTCCCAGAAGTTGTAGTGATATTTCTACTTGTGGAATTATCGAAATAAGGAACAAGATCTAAGTCTGCCCTCCTCGTCTGCCTTAATAATGTCCGGGACTTTTGCCAACTTTTGGAACGTTCTGTCTTTTGATCTTCGGTGCATACTAGAAAGAAAAAAAAATAAATAAATGAAAGATCAAAGTAAGCAAAGTATTTCAGCTTGTATTTATATGAAACTGCACATAAATGAAATAACAATGGAGTTATTTCTTACTAAGCATTTATTCTATTGTTATCGTTCCAAATTCATCTAATTTTCGGAAGAAGATAATTTATTCGTAAGGAGAAGAGTTAATGGGTTGAATAAGACATATAGAATAAAGCTCTCTTTTAGGGACATTTAGAAAACTTTATGTTAAATGAACACTTAATGTAAAATGCTTGTATCGTTGAAGAAAAAGAAAAAAAGTATTTTTTAAATGGAAAAATATAAAAAAGCCTACGAAATATCTGCTATGAATAAAAGCTTGTATTGTCGAAAGTATATACCGAAATCCATTATCATCTTACAATATTTATTCTTTATTATTTTATTTCCAGATATGTTTATGTAAAACATGAAAAAAAAATACTTTTACAATTATTCAAGACTACACAAGATTTGCGAATGTTTTAACAATACATTACAACGACGTGTTTCATACTTTTATTGATATATGCATTAAGTTCCATCAACTAATTATTAAAGAACAGTTATTTAATTATTTTGTAATAATAATAAACTAAATAAAACGATAGTCCATAACTATTGTAATTAAAGAATTAAACGAAATATTGCATGTTAATGTTAAAAAAAGAAGAAAGAGATGTGAATGAGTAAATGAAAACTGTATAACAATTTCAAATAGAAATACCATTTCAATACATAAAATTATATATTTATGTTAATATCACAAATCCCAAAATATTTTTACAACAGAAATAAACTAAACTTTACATCGCAAAACAAAAAAATGAAATATTATACAGACTTCTAAGTTTTCTTGAATATCAAAAAGACATTCAAAACATTAGAAATACATTTAAATTATAGTATTTAATAAAAAAAAATTTAAAAGATAGCTCATTAAATATGTATATATATGTATGTGTGTGTAATGTATGCTAGTAAGTCAAAATATAAAGTATAAAAAGTATGAGAAAAGAAGTCAATTAACCCTTTAAGGGACAGTGGGATATATGATATTCCATCTAATTTCAATTCCCTACTGCAAAAGCTGGTCCCACAAAATTTCAACAAAAATCTCCGGAATTCGAGCTCAGGCCCTACCGTGTGGGAACTAGGGACGCTACTCACCACACCACATCGTAAGGGCAGCTATAATATAAAAATAATGTATCAAAAGTCAAATATTATACTTAAATTTCAGGTAAAAATAAACAATAACTAGAATGTTGTGGCTAGCACAAAACTTTCTTCTATATTTTCCTGTAAAAATCCATGCAGTACAAAATATAGATTAAAATTATTACCGATAAAAATTATTTTCCTTGGTGAATTCAGACGATTTTCAACTCAAAGATGTACTTTACTAAATTGCAAAAGAAAGTCTATTTTTGTCGATATCTGAGGAAATGATTAAAAAGAATAAATAAATAAATCGATAAATTTGTTTTAAATTATCATATCTATGATTAATCCATTACTTTTAAAGATATTCACGAATTTTTAGAATGGTACCCATATTAAAAAATTACAACAAACGGAGGTGGTTAGTTTCCCCCAAAGGGGGGGGGTGATTTTCCTCTATACAAACGTTTTTTTTTTTTTTTTTTTTTTTTTTTTTAAGTTAACTTTTACTATTATTAATAATTCTTATTAATTTTACAATCATTAGTTAAAATTATTTCTCAATATGTACAGTCACCCAAAAAAAAAACGCCACCCCCCCACCTAATTTCGCCGTAAATTATCGTAGAAACATTTGACTGGTACCGATCGATTTGTAATAACGTCTAGTTTATAACAGTATAGTTAAATTTTGCCTAAGGGGTCGTCTACATATTAAAACTGGCATTAACTTCATTTTCTTCAATGACAACCCCTATTTTTGACTTCATATTCAGATTTCTGAGATCAAGGCGGTTCGAAAAACATACCTATTTATATACCTTAAATTAATTTTAAATAGAGTTACAAGTGAAAATGTATTAGGGGTCCGTCTATACATTTAGAAAATATAAATCACGATCTACCACCCAGAATACATTATTTATTAAGTTTTACACCGGAAAAAAATTTCAGAAATGTTAATTATGAAATAAAAAAAAATGACTAATTCACAGAACTTTCTGAGTTAGTTTATGAATCAGAAGATTTTTATTGGTTTCTATTGATTAAACATCAGATAGTTCACTTCATACGAAGAAAATTAAATAGCATGAATAGATATTAAAATATCTATCAAAAAAAAAAAAAAAAAAAAAGATGAATGGTTTTAAATTTGTTTGAAAATTCAAAATTATTTTAACTCAAGCTGCCGTATAATTGTCTAAAACGGCGGCACTCAACCTGGTTCCCACGGCCGTTTCACAGTGACAATGGGAGTTTGCTCTGATACTGTAGTACTTTCATTTTCTTTAATTGACTTTTTTAAAATATTAAAACAGATTTTTTTATTTTTATTTATTTATTTTTTTAATTAATTATTATTATTTTTTTTTCCATGACATTATTTAAAACTTTTACATAAATCTCCACGATATTCGTTTGCTTTTATATTTTATAATGTGTAACAAATTAATATGTAAAATAATAAATCCTACTACTTAATGGGATGTTCTAAAATTCTACACTTTAACACAGATACCGAAGTGGACGGTGGGTGTGAAAGGCTGACTACCCTTAATCTAAATCTTCACTTGAAAAGGTCAAAATGTTACATAACTCTTTTTTTTTTTTTTTAAGGAAAAAAGAAGAAGATAAGGAGGAGAAGGAAAGATCAAAACGAATATAAAGCATATTAAACGTTAATACCCTTTAAACACTGGAAAAAGGCGGGGTTTTGTATTGTGTGTCATTTGGGAGCTGTAGAGTGCCAGAAAATTACTTTATGTAATAAAACTTTTCATTTAAAGGGTATTTAAAGCAGCATTATATTTAATACATAGAGTATTCAGAAAAAAAATACCATTCATCTGGTTCATGAAAAATAAAGAACATTTTCTGGCATTGCTCTATGTATATACATTCTTGTTAACCTATCCCGGAAGATTACTGGTCCCGCCCCTTTCCGTACATTTTTTTCACATCAGTCTTTTTAGAGCTGTGTCAGCCATCGGTGGCTGACACTGATCTTTCCATTTAGGCTAAGTCAGCCGGCAGTGTAAAATATGATATAAAACTACAGAACTTACATAGTTTTAAGTAATTACTGACAATTTATTTAAAATTTACTTCATTTTTTTTTTTTTTTTTTTTTTTTTTTTTTTTTAATAGGATTTTTATAGGATTATATCGTTAAGGCCTAATGGGGTTTATTGAAACTCGATAAACATAACACGCTTCTAAGCAGCACGTGTGGCCTGAATGGGATTTCCATAAGAATTCGCGAGGCGCTCAATGAGTTAATCGTAAATGTATTTGAAGTTAATTACTCTAAAAATTAAATTGTATACACACAGGGGCGGGAACTAACAATGTTACGGGTTAGGTTGGCAAGTATGCATATATATTTTGCTTGATTTATAAAAATTTATAACACATTTTCTTCTTTTTTTTTAGTATTTTGTGTTTATATCTCTCATTAAAAATAAATACAATATTCATATATAAACATTTCCATACAGTAATGTATATAAACATATTGATTAAAGAAGATTTGTTGATATTATATAATTATTCTTCTATCTGTATAGTATATTAACAGAAATATATTTTGTAAATTTCGCAGCATCGAAAAACAGCAACATAGCTTCCATATCACGGCTTAATGTAAATAGCCACGCCTTTTCACAAATTTTCTAAAACTTTATAATATAAAGCAAAATAATTTTGCATATTTGTAATTAAATCATTTAAGTTTTGTCTTCAATAATCGATGTAGTAAATACCATTGTGATTTATGCATACCAGCGTCACATATAGAGTCAAATAGGAATATGCAGATTTGTCTTTTTTTTTTAAATAGTGTTTCAGCGAATCAGAGATCTTTTCTTTTGAAAGTCTTTCACAATCCCTCGCCTACATTGTCATAACTTTACAAAAATATGCCAATTTGTATAATAAACATCGAAATATTGCTTAAGAAACAATAAAAATAACATAAAGGTAAATTAAAATAGTTTTCCGTCAAATTATATACAAGCATTTACTTATAGAGGATACAGATTATAACATGTGACGGCCCCCTAACAGGAATAAAAAGTGAAATATCACTGTAACTCAAAAAATAATGTTAGGAACGAGCTGTAAATTTGGAAACCCATGTTTTTGATGATGCCCGTTCTATTCGTCCAAAAATTAACATAGGTCATAATTCATAATTTTTTCAAATATGAATTTATTAATAATTTTCATAATTCAAAAAATGTTTTTTTAGCAAAAATTTGCATGGAATATGTTTGGGTTACTTCATTCTAACGAATAAAAAAAAAAACAGAATTTAAATATCATAATTATTTCGGAAGATATGATTTAATGTTTGTCACATTCATTTAACATTAGCACCCCCAAACTTTGACAGCTTATAACTCTGTGAAGAATTGAGCAAAATATATAAACTATGCCATTTTCCGCGATGATTTTGTAAAAAGAATTTAAATAAATTATAAAAAATGGGGGTTACCATTGAAAAAAATGAAGTTGATGCCAGTTTTAATATGTAGACGACCCCCTAAGTAAAATCTAACTATAACATTATAAACTAGACGTTATTACAAACTGATTGGTACCAGTCGCATGTTTCTACGATAATTTACGGCAAAATTAGGTGGGGGGGGGGTGGCGTTTTTTTTTGGGGTGACTGTACATTTATACGAAATTTTGCCCTGTACTGTTATATTTAAAATTGTGATATAATGGGATAACAACTCGACCTCTTGAGCGATTGGTTTACAAATATAATCAGCACAAATTTTAGTTACCAATATATTATATATCAAGTTTCGTTAACCCTTTGTGGCGCAAGACAATTTGAAACATTTAAATTATACTGCCACCGGAATTCATGAACTAAATTAAACTAAAAGAAATTTTAAATTTTATGGTTTAAAAAACCGGCATTTTCTGATATGTTATAAACGTGAATTTTTGCTAAAAAATTTCCGGGATGAATTTTTGTAGCTGGATCTTAAATTTTGCGTCCTCGCAGCGAGGACAGCGCGCGTTAAGGGGTTAAATGTAGGCCATTGGTTATGGCGATATAGCGACCACTAAATTTTGGATATACACAAAGATGGCAAGTTACTACCAAGGAAAAGTAAAGTTCATCCAGTATTTAGAAATAGTAATTTTAGCCTTAAATAATGGCAAATAATTATTTCAAAAAGAAATACTATTAATAAATGTCACTAAGAAGGTCACGGATAGACCGCAATAACTTGTTGCCTACACTGTAAAAAATATGTCCTTTTTGCTGCCAGAAATTCTTTGTAATTTGAGAAAATACGTTCTGACAACGTAATTGTTTCGTAATTTACGTGTATTTTCTCAAATTACAGAGAATTTCTGGCAGCAAATAGGACATATTTTTTATAGTGTATATACACTCCGAGAAAGAGACAGAGATTTTCTAAAAATGGTCAAAATCATTTTCAGGACATCTTAAAATGCGTAAATCCATCGAATCAAGAATCCGATACTTTTTTACAGAAGGAAGAAATAATAGTAATTGGGCTTCTAATCGAAATAAAAAATTAAATAAATTTAAATTGGAAATATTAAAGCATAGCTGTGAACCGTTCCGATTTTTGCACATTATTCTTTGTCCTCTTTATTTTTATATATAATGGGCTTTTGAGCAGTTTTAAATAATTAAATAAAGTAATAATTTTTATTAAAAAAGAAAAAAAAAAAATCCGTTATCCAAAGATAAAAACCTTTTGGCAGCTCTGTGAAAGTAACAAGAAAATTAAATGTAGAGACAAATCCTTCACAAATTGAAATTGCAACATTCGTACAAATAAAAGAATATTTTCAAAATTGGAAAATTGCAGAATAAAGGCATTGCATTTAATTTTAAGCGTTAAATTTTATTTCTTAAGTACATAATTTATACAATGAACTTTAAATATAACTATTAAACGTTATTGTTGAAAATATTATCTTCCCAATAACTGTTAAAATGTTTAATAATTTAATTTTTCGTGTTACATTAAAGCACACAGTTATGCTAAAAAGAAAAAAAAAAAAAAAAAATATCTGAATAAAGATTATCTTGATATAAAGTTCAGCTGTGTGTTAAATTGATGATTTAAACTTATAAATATTTCTTTTACATCATCACTTAAGTATTTTATATCATGCGTAAATTTTCATATTTTATCGGATTATATTACAGAATATAAAAATAAAAAGTAAAAAGAGAGAGAACTGCATTTTTAGTTACTTTTACTGTCTTTTGACTTTTTTTTTTTTTTCTTCGCTCGGTAAGATTTCTTTTCTTTCTTTTTTTTTTTTTTTTTTTTTTTTGAAAAAGGTAATATGCATATTCAGCGGATTTAGATAAGGTTACATAAAAGTTTCTTTTTTTCTTACTCAAGTTTTTCTGTTACATTAAATTCACTATATCTCGAATCAAATGCTTTTTGGTTCGAACATTTTTTTTATATATTTTTTCTTTTACATTTCTTGTAACTTTCTGAAGTGTAATTTCATTTTTTTTTCTCCGTGACCTTTTTAGAGAAATGTCAATCCTTTAGAAGCATTTCAAAGTTCATTTGAAATGGTTAAAAATTCTTTTTAAGGTTTTTAACATATGTATATGGAGATATTTTAGTGATTTTAAGAAGTATATTGGTTACATAAACTTTTGCTTTTCAATTAAGGATTAATGAAATTTATTTTAATGATTCGATTAACTGTGTATCTACTTATATAATAATTGAATTAAATACATAATTTTGAAATTAAAATTACATGTAACACTAAAAATATTGAACTTTTGCTTACATAATTTTGAATATTTTTAATTTAAGTGCAATCTCCAAGAGCTTTTTGCTTTTAATTTTTAATTAATTTTTAATAATTTATGGTTTGCTATTAATTTCGTCTTAGAATTCAGAAAAAACATCACTACATTTTTGTCGAATGATGTAGTGTTGTTTCGATAGATGAAATTTTAAATATAAAATAACGAAGTAATATATTTTATATTACCGATAAGTATTAATTATTTATTATATGATATCCATAAGAAAATACATGAACTCCCCTATGAAAAAACTCTTCACTTTTTTTTTTTTTTTTTTTTTGCTACCACTGTTTTTAAACAATAATCTGTATCCCTTTCATTAATAAATAATTACGATAAAATGCCATAAAAATACTTGTATAGAAATAGTGGTAGCAAAAATGTGAAAATTTCTCATCTATAAATAGAGCTGTGATTTTATAATACAATTACATCTTTTGCTTTGATTTCGTTTCAACTACTATATATTATAAGGAAAAGTGTTATAATTACAAACTTGAATAATTACTTATGATAATTACTTGGATAATTACTTATGGTCATATGATACTAGCATACCAAAGAATTTAAGGTTCAGGGTACGTCATGTAATACAACAACAACTGTAGAGAGTGAGCTAATTCATTCAAGATGGATAACAAACCGTATGTATATTGTTATTATTATTATTATTATCATTATTATTATTGATTTTCTTTTCTTTTTTAAATTTTTGCGTAGTATTAGAGGATAAAGTAGAATTACATGCAGTTCTGTCTCACACTGTAAAAAATATGTTCTATTTGCTTCCAGAGATTCTCTGTAATTTGAGAAAATACGCGTAATTCTGAGCTATCTGAGTGTAATTTGTATGTATATTTCTTTCAAAAATTATTTTTTTGTGTGTATGTTGGTTTTTAATTTTAATTTTAATTTTTATCTTCTATTATATAAATATATACAAAAAAGGTTGTTAGATAAACCCTCCTCTCCCTCTCTCCTCTGTAATTTAGGTATGAAATTTAATCGTAATATCACATGATTGTTCTTTCGAACGCAGTAACTTCATCAGTTTCGAACGATTTTAACCATGCAAGCTGACTTATGTGATTGCCAAGTTTAGGTGATTGTAAGCAGCTCTTTGAATATCTACAGCCTAGATACGAGACAAGTATACCCTAAGTTACACTATAGAAAATATGTCCTATTTGCTGCCAGAAAATTTCTGTAATTACAAAAAGTACGTTCTGACAACATGATTTTTTCGTAAATTAAGCGTATTTTCTCAAATTACAAAGAATTTCCGGCAGCAAATAGGACATATTTTTTACAGTGTATTGTGGTGATGATGATCATGAATTCTTACCTTCTTTCCTGTCTTCTAATAATGATTCGTCGACCTAATAATGTAGACTTAAGAGAGTTTTAACTTCGTTGTTGTTTTAATCACGAATCCCAAAGTTAGTGGAAATTCCGTAGAAGGAGCGCAAAATATTTATGCTTATTCTCGAGCTACTTTTCTCTTTTGAAGAAAAAATTAATAAGTTTTTGGGATGTAGTAGAGCATTGTAAGTTATCCCCTTTATGAAAATGCAAGTTAAAAAATAATTACTTAAAACGTCTTCAATTAATATAATATTATGTTTGTTCATTTACAGTAAGGTTTAACACACACACACACACACACACACACACACACACACACACACACACACACACACACACACACACACACACACACACACACACACACACACATATATATATATTATTCAACAGATAAGTTATATAAAATTTAATTACCCCGTTTTAGAAAATGAAGCTTAAATTGTAATACAAAATTAAATTGCATTTTATAATTGCAAAGAAAAAAAATTCAAAATCAAAATGCTGTTAACTGCAGATAAATTTAATAATTGAATCTTAAAAAAAAACTCGTGGCAATAATATAAACACGAAGCGTTTCTAAAAATAATTTCTTTCTATATTTCATGTATCTTTTTAAAGCACAGCTTCATATTTCTCATGAACTACATTTTGATCAATGCCAGGCTTTGAAATACGATTATTACCAACTTTAACAAAGTCACTTAAACTTTTTCTATAGCATTTCAAAGCTTTCCAGACTTCTTTGAAAGAATGCTTTTCGTAAATTTTCGTAAGTTATTTTATTTTTCTGTTCGTTTAAAAATGTTAGCGTGGTAGCGAGTTTTATTTTCTCCGTCATTTAATTTTTAAAACCTTTATGCCGATTTTAACGTAAGAAGAATGAAATTATTTTTATAGTTTGAAATTTTTGAAATTGCATTTTATAAGCATTTTTAGTATTAGAAAAGGCTTAGGTGAAAAAAAGAAAAACATATTTCTTGTTACTGAATTTAATACTTAAGATGTTTATATTGTAAAATAACTGTCTATAAAAAAAGTGGGGGGGGGGGGAGGAGTTTAAAACTTTGTTTAATATATTCTAGGTTTCAGGTAATATTTCAGGTTTCGTATGGACCCACCCTTCTTTCAAAACTCTTTCACCAGTTTTTTTTTTTCTTTTTGTTAACGAATAAATTTATTTTTAAATATACAGGCTTTTTTTAAAAAAAGTTGCTATGCAAGATTTACGGTAAAGAAAATCCTGGAAATTTAAAGGCTGTACGAACTCCACATTTCTAGTTTATTTTGGGGTACTTTTTGTACTTACCTTTTTTTTTTTTTTAACTCCACGTTTTTTGCAAAAGAATTTTTAACAATATATAACAACGATTAAATAAGAATGAAATTACTCTTCAAGAAAAGTGGTATTAATCCGTTAGCGCCCAATATCCTCATATGAGGACGTCTAATAAAATGGCACGTATATTTTTTGTGGTTTCTTGGAATGATTTCTGCTTTTTAGTGACAGTTTATTGCGTCACTCTAAATGATCCCTGAAAATTTTATGTGCCTACTATTAATTATTATTTTATAATTTGGATAGTCATTTTATGATTTTTCATTCGTCGCACATATATTTGTTTCTTGCGCAGGTATACTAACTTAAATCAAGTTGAATAATAATATAAATTATAATACTTTGCTTTCGAGATCTTTGTCAACATACAATAGGAAATTAATCTGTTATGTCAAAGTTTTTCTATCTCGAAGTTTTCTCGCTAGAACACTAAATGTTAGTAAATGAGGACAGGCTTTAAAAAAACTATCAGAAAAATTGTTTAAATTAATATATTTTACTGTCAGTTGTCTATACTAATTTAGAAGTGAAATAATCAGCTGATAATATTTTGCAAAATGAATTCGGGCGTTAACGGGTTAATAAAGGAGGATACTAACAATGCTTTGGAATAAATTAGAAATTTTGACATATCTTTGTTTTCAAAGTAATACAAACACGTATTAGTTATTTCCAATTCTTATATGAAAAAAAAAAAAAAAAAATTAAAATTGAACAGTTTTCGAAACATCCTGAACTATAGAAATAAAATTAATTTAATACTTCAAGGAATACATTAATCTCTAATTTTGTGCACTTTAGAAACAATATGATATATTAGCTTATTAAATTAATAGATTATTATTAGATATGATATTTAGAAATTATATGAAACATATAGATGTTTCAAACAAAAAATTTCTTGAAAATTAAAAATGCTTTTCTTTCCCTTAGTAGACATTTATGACTAACTATTTATCTATTAGCCATTTTGAAATTAGTTTTTCAATTTTAATAAGAAAGTACGTAGTGAATATTAAAGGGAAAATAATCTGCTATATTTTAATAGATTTCCACAGTTTAACTGGTGGGTTTCACGTCACTCTACTGCTGTGCAATGAGCAATTGGCACTTTGATCTGGGACTCAACCCTAGAGGTGGTTCGAAGACATGCCATCGCAGTTTTGAACCTCCATGGAAAATATGGCTCTCCCGCCTCGGTGACTACCAGAGGTATAATTTTGATGAGAACATGGAGGACATTGCGGCTACGGTATATTTTACGTGCAGCATCCACAATTAGTGTACACGATTGTAATTGCCTATTGGCTAGCTCGAGTTCTGAAGCCGCAATCTTCCAATTACGAGCCCGGCGCTCCACCGACTGGGCTACCGTGGCCCTCCACAGTTAAAAAAGTTATTATATGTTGAAAATAAATAGACTTTATTGCACATATCATATCATTTTATTGGGCGCATTATGCGTTTCGTTTTCATCCATGAATTTTTATCAAATGTCTAATGTCTCTGTGTAAGCTCTGAGACTAAACATGTTTCACCCTAAGACTAATCATTCAACATTTTTTATGTAACTGGTTTCCAATAATATATTCTTCTTTTAGTTAATTTTTAAATTTTTCTTCCTTTTCTACTCGTTAGGTAGCAGCACTATTCCAAAATTTACAATTGTTATTTCAGAGGAAGCCATATATTGAAGACACTTTAAATTGTTTAGTGCAGTAATTTGGATAAAAGCGTACACTGCTTTGGTGATGCATTCTTGCTTAGTGTTTCCCCTTACGAAAAGTCGTGCTATTATTATGATCTAAAGCAGCTGTTGCGAGTTTTTGCAATTTACAATAAAATTAATTATTATTTGTATTAAATCGAGTTAACACATAGATGTTTCAAACAAAAAATTTCTTGAAAATTAAAAATGCTTTTCTTTCTCATAGTAGACATTTATGAAAAACTATTTGTCTATCAGCCATTTTGAAATTAGTTCTTTTAATTTTAACAAGAAAGTATGTAGTGAACATTAAAGGGTTAAACTGTTGAACAACCACTTTTTTTAATAATAATTATACTAAGTTTTTCATTTAATTTCTATGAGTAATGTAATATGAGCAAGCTTTAAGCAATCTCAATAGTATTTATTAAGCAAACCTTACTTATAAAAGTGTATACGTGATAATTATGAACTCTGATATGTAAAAACAATATTTTTTCTATTGGCAAATGTTATTTGTTTTGCTATAAGGGAGTTTGTAATGCTAAGAGGGATATATATATATACATAACTGCCAACTTACTGATTAATATTCCGGAAGATTTTTAGAGCCCGCCCCTTTTACCACACTACTTTAATTTTAGAAAAAAAAAAACCTTCAAATATAGTTACGATTAAATGTAAATACTCTAAAAAAAGACTGGTATATATATATATATATATACATATATATAAAAGGCGCGTACTGACAATCTTTTGCAGAGCTGCCAACCTAATCCGGCAAATTGTTAGTACCGCCCCTTTTTCTACACCAATAAAATTTTAGAGTAATTCTCTTCAAATGTATTCACGATGAATTAAGGAAAAAAAAATACTCTAAACATTAAGTGGTGCAGAAAAAGAGGCGGTACTAACAATTTGCTGGATTAGGTTGGCAGCTCTGCTTTTGGATTTTAATTAGTAAGTTGGCAGGTAAGCTCTCTCTCTATATATATATAGTTATGTACTCGGGGTTCGTCAATTATCTCTGAATGAAAGACGAAACTTACAGAGGCCAAAAAGTTTATTTATAGAAAATTCTAGACGATTACAGATCTTTAAACTAATTATCAACTTGAGTTTCATCAGAAAACACAGCTTAAATAACGGGTGAAAGCAGCGAATTCACACCATAGACGGTAGCAGAGTATTAACATACAACAATAGGCTGTAATCAAAGAGGCTCAGTTAGGAGCTTTACACAGCAATGCCTTGGCGAAAACTGACTAACCTGGCCGGATTGGGCTTCTTTTTGTACCGTTCTATAAAACCAGAATTTTTTAGTACTTCTGTCCTAATCTAGGAAGAGCGAGATATCGATAATAAGGATTTTCTCGCCAAGGCAGCCAAAAAAATCACAAAGGAGCCATAAAGCCGCCAAATTTTGTGCAAAGGCCATTAGCCGCCTTGGTGAAGCTTTTTATCGGGTTTAAAGGGAAAATGAACTATTTTAACGCGAAAACACGCTAGAAATTCAGAAAATTAACAACATTTTATAACTTGACTAAGCGAACGAATTTACTCTCTCTCTCTCTCTCTCTCTCTCTCTCTTTGAGAAGCTTTTTGAACGGATTTACGAAAGAATAACTACTATTATTTAGAAATTCGCAACAATATATAAATATATATATATATATACTATATACTATATATGTATGTATATATACTCGTATATGTATATATTTAGACAAATATTTAATTTTATATCTTCACTTTGTATTTAATCTTAATATTTAAACCAAGTAGATAAGATAACATATTTTATTTTCCGATCTCATATCATTATTAACATTGTAAGGCTAGAGACATAAAAAATAATTAAAGTTACATTCAAAAAAGAAGAACTTACATAAGTCTTCTTTTTTAAATCTTATTTCCCCATAATCCTTGCTAATTTTACCTTTTTCTAGTTGTACTTGCACAAGAAGATTTCAAAATAATTAAAATGTTAAAAGTATGCTTTATTACTTTTGTACATAAAATTTTTTGCCGGCTTAAGATTGAAAATAATATATCCATCTATAAAAAAGTTTCTGCTTTATTTTTTTTCTACTTACTCTAAAAGAATAATTACCTTTCTAATCTTGTAACTATACATTTTTTTTTTTTTTTTTTTTTTCAAAAGTCTCCTTGATATTACTTTTTTTTTTTTAATATAAAAAAGCAATTCTTTTTTATTAATGCTTTTTCTACCTAATGCTTTTTTTTTTTTTTTTTAAATAAATCAATTAATTAAATATTTTCTTTTCTTTTCAGAATCTTTAATCAGGAATGTATTATTCACAAAGTTAAAAAAGTGTTTTGAATTTAAAATATAATTTTAGTAGTGATAAACTTAGAAGAGAAATCTCAGTAAAATAATGTTATGATTGTTTGAATTGAATAAATATCAAATTGCACCTTTTGTGAAAGGAATATTTTATATGAGAAAACCTTTTAGATGTATTGAAAAACTGAACATTGCTCACTTGGTTCCAAGTTAATCGCTGATGCATCGGAACTGTCCAATTCACCTACCGTCCCTGTGAATTAGTTCACTGTGATAGCGCTTTGTAATTTTTGATAACTTCTTCTATACAGTAAATTTCGGCTGTGAAAAAGTAAGTCTCTGAGACAATGTTAATACAACGAAGTCGCATGCATGAACCAATGATATATGTACGCGATATTGCCTTCATATTTCATGTTTATACGATATCCCTGAAATCTATATATTACTAGCATACTTGCCGATATCCTAATTAATATTCCGTAGTGATGTTAGTCACGCCCTTTTCTTCACACCAGTAAATTTTTTAAATAATATTCTCTAGATTCAATTACGATTAAATAAGAAGAAAAATACTCTAAAAAGATATTGGTGGAAAAAAAAGGTGGGTTTAACAAGACTACGGAATATTAATTAGTATGGTGTCAAGTATGACTAGTATTGTCACGTGCCTGCGATATTATCAATGTTCTGCTGTAATGCGATTTACATGTTATAAGGATCAAATTGTGTGGCTGTATCTAAATGCAGAAAATTGTAACATTATAGTTATAAATATGGATCATTGTGTAACATAAAGCAAAATAATAATAAAAAAATAAAAAAATAAAAATTGAGAAATAATTGAGAATTATAAAGAAAAATAAAATTGTGAAGAAACAAAATTTTGCATGAGGTGAAACTTCTCCAGAGTCTGCATAAGTGATTTTTTTAAGGAATTCTGTACCCTAATTATCTTCACAAAACTCAGATATAAATATCTATTTTTAACACTTTCCAACAAGGTTGAAAAATGTTTATGACTTTGGTTTGTCTGTCTGTCTGTCTGTCCGTCTGTCCGCTTGTCTGTGCGCGCTGTAACTATCGTAAATATTTATGGAATTTCTTGAAACTGATATATGTTTTTCAAGTTCACTATCGGACGTTCCCTATTGAAAATGGAGTTTATACCTCTACTGGTTTGTGTACAGGGACACCCGAAAGTATTTCAAAGCATTGTGTTCTATGAGAGGTATTTCTATAAACCATATTTTCATACCTTTACTGTAGACATATCTGAATGAAATTGAAATATGTTATTCAAGTTCACTATTGGATGTTTCATGCATAAAATGGAGGAAATACCACCATTGGTTTATATACTGGGACACTCAAAAGTATTCCGAAGCATTCCGTTCTATGAGAGATATTTCTATAAATCAAATTTTAATAACTTTACTTTTCACGAAGTTTTAGGAAATTAAAATATGTTATTTATATGCACAAAAGAATGCTTTGCATAGAATATAGCATGATTAGAATTAAATTTACAGGGTGGCACAAAAATATCCAGCTATATTAAGAGCTATTAATAAAAAATTGCTAGAATTGTACTTTCGTTTACGTTAAGCGTTTTTAACACTTTCCAACATTTTTTAAGTGTGAATATGATTTCAGTTTTGTGTATCTGCATGTCCGTCTGTCTGTCTGTCTGCCTGTCTGTCTGTCCGAGCTCTAACTCCCGTAAATATTTATGGATTTTCTTGAAAATGATATATGTTGTTCAATTTCACTATCGAATGTTCCCTATTGAAAATGGAGTTTATACCTCTACTGGTTTGTGTACAGGGACACCCGAAAGTATTTCAATGCATTGTGTTCTACGAGAGGTATTTCTATAAACCATATTTTCATACCTTTACTGTGGACATATCTGAATGAAATTGAAATATGTTATTCAAGTTCACTATTGGATGTTTCCTGTACAAAATGGAGGAAATACAACCACCGATTTATGTACAGGGACACTTAAAAGTATTCCAAAGCATTGCGTTATATGAGAGATAATTCTATAAATCAAATTTTAATAACTTTACTTTTCACCAAGTTTTAGGAAATTGAAATATGTTATTTATATGCGCAAAAAAATGCTTTGCATAGAATATAGCATGATTAGCATTAGATTTACAGGATGACACAAAAATATCCATTTATATTAAGAGCTATTAATAAAAAATTGCTAGAATTGTACTTTTGTTTACATTAAGCGTTTTTAGCACTCTCTAACTTTTTTTTAAGGGTGAATATGATTTCAGTTTTGTATATCTGCCTGTCCGTCTGTCTGTCTGTCCGAGCTCTAACTTCCGTAAATATTTATTGAATTTCTTGAAACTGATATATGTTATTCAATTTCACTATCGGATGTTCTCTATTGAAAATGGAGTTTCTACCTCTACTGGTTTGTGTACAGGTACACCCGAAAGTATTTCAAAGCATTGTGTTCTATGAGAGGTATTTCTATAAACCATATTTTCATACCTTTACTGTAGACATATCTGAATGAAATTGAAATATGTTATTCAAGTTCACCATTGGATGTTTCCTGTATAAAATGGAGGAAATACCACCACTGATTTATGTACAGGGACATTTAAAATATTCCAAAGCATTGAGTTCTATGAGATATATTTCTATAAATAAAATTTTAATAACTTTACTTTCCCCAAAGTTTTAGGAAATTGAATTATGTTTTTTATATGCGCAAAAAAAGTGCTTTGCATAGAATTTAGCATGATTAGCATTAGATTTACAGGGTGACACAAAAATATCCATTTATATTAAGAGCTATTAATAAAAAATTGCTAAAATTGTACTTTCGTTTACATTAAGCGTTTTTAACACTTTCTAACTTTTTAAAGTGTGAATATGATTTCAGTTTGTGTATCTGTCAATCTGTCTGTCTGTCTGTCTGCCCGCGCTCTAACTCCTGTAAATATTTTTGGAATTTCTTGAAACTGATATATTTTATTGAAGTTCACTATCGGATGTTCCATATTGAAAATGGAGAGAATATCTCTTCTGGTTTGTATATAGGGACACCCAAAAGCATTCGAAAGCATTGTGTTCTATGAGTGTTTTTTTTTTTATAAATTTTTTCCCTATAGAATGCTCACCATTTAAAATGACATTAATTGGTCCAGTATAACTAGTTTGTTCACAGGAACAACAACAACAAAGCCAATGCATTACGTTTTAGGACAGAATTTTTAGAAAGTTACATTTAAAAATCTTTCTGCTGTAAAAATCACAAAAATATTGAAATTTATTGTTAATATTCTAAAATAATGTTTTTTATAGAATATGATACGATTAACTTTCTGATTTAAAGGGCTACACTAAAATATTCATAGAGATCAAAAGCTGTAATTATAATCTAATAGCTGCATTTTCTTTTTCGTTAAGCCTTTTTAACACTTTCCAAAATGCTTAAGAGTAATTTTAAAATCAATTAGTCTATCTGTATATTTTTCAGTCCTTCTGTCTGCTGTGTGATAACGTAGGCAAAGAATATTAAAAGTTATTCGATACAACAATTACGTACAGTTGGAAAGTGTTACTAATCAATGCGTTTTGCATGATTTTTCTTTCTTGTTTTCTTGTAAATTTAATTTTTAATTTTTAATTTTTATTTATTTAGTGTGTATGTTGTTATGTTTGTCAATTCATATTCTGAAAAGGAAAAATGTTAATTAAAATGAAAATATATATATATGTATGTATAAATCACATAAAGAAATGACGAAAAGAATAAGAAGACTTGAAATGCAGAAAAAAAAAAAAAATAAAAAAGTTTTTTTTGAAAATATTTCTATGCATTTTGTTTTTCTAGGTTTAACTTTTGAAAATAATTTGTCTTCAAAGAGTTTTTTTTTTTTTTTTTTTAATATACTAAATGTAAATGTTTATTATGTAAAAAAAAAAAAAAAAAAAAAAAATGCTTTAAATAGAATAATATAAAGAATAAATTATACGAAAGCTACTTTCGAAGAAAAAAAAAATTCTTTTATTAATAAATATATTTTATCATTCGAATATTTAAGCATAAATATGTTCGATCTCGAATATTTCAGGAAATAATAAAATATACGGAAGCATATGTAGAAAAATATGTTGTTTTTTTTTTTCTTTTCTTTTTTTTTTTAAATATATAAACAACGATGTTTTTTCATGTATAATTCATGTTTTTGGAGGGTAATACACGTGTCTATAATAGAAATATTATGATAACACTATAGAGATTTACACAAATTATTCTGTTATATAACCTGATATTTGATGTTTTTAATATTCAGTTTATTTTCCCTTGTAACTATTTAAAACATTGATTAAATAGTAATGAATGATCGGTCCCGGCCTCCACTGCCTGCGGCAGCGTATACACGCGCGCATGACGCTCGTGTTCCTTCGCCCATAGTTCCCGCCTCTCCTAAATATTTTACACTTTCAAAAGTATCCGCAATCGTTTTCTCTGGCTTTTAAACCTAATAATACTAATATCCAACGTTCTATATGAATTTCTTTATCTTTGCCCCTGCTCCTACATTCCTTCCTGCCCCTCGTAATAATTCTACACTTTCGAAAATATTCGCAATCGATTTATCGGACCTTAAAACCTATTTTTACTAATTTTCAACGCTCTAACTCTTAATCCTATATTTTTGCTGCCCCTTCGCTCCCCCCCTACCCGTTTATCCTAATAATTTTTCCCTTTTGAAAATATCTGCATTCGATTTGTACTTTGAATAGTAATAAATAAAAAACTTTGTATATAACACCATAAATTATAGAAACTCACAAAAATTGTTTCGATTTTACTTCAGTCACTCCGACTCTGCTCGCCTGTTAAAGGATCGTGACTTTATTTCGACCCAAAACAATTGTTGCGATTTTTTTTAATTTATAGTGTTTTATACAATTTATAAAAATTTTAAATATTATGTCAATAATTATCCCTAACATTAATTTTATCTCGAGTTTTTTTTTTTTTTTTTTTTTCTTTATAATCTGTAATAACTATGTATTTTTAATAGATTAATATTCACCACTTTATCGTTCAGCAGTACAAAGTATTTATAAAAAAATAAAAAAATAAAATAAATACAAAATAAACAGAAAATCTTGAGATAATTATCCATATAATATCGGTCCATGAATATAACGTATTAATGAATATAATTTTTTAATATGCTATTTTATATTTTTAACCGACTTCAAAAAAGAAGGAAGGTTCTCAATTCAAACCGTATGTTTTTTTTATGTTTGTTAGCTCATAACTTCTGAACGGATGCTCCGATTTTGATACTTTTTATTTTGTTGAAAAGGTCTTGGTCTGAAATAGGTCCCATTGTAATATCTTTACGATCTAAAGAAAATACAGGGTGCCCAAAAAAATCAGTCCCAACTCTTTTAACTGCTAAACGGCTGCAGCTATAGTGATAAAAATGGTACATAAGTATAGCAAAGTGGCCATGCAGTACAAGGTTAAACCACTTGCAGCGCCACCTGGTGGAAAATAGCGGAGTTAGTGTTCCTATCTCGAAAACGGTTCTAAAGAAAAAGCGAATTACAAAGCTGGAGAGTATCACCGATTTAGTACAAAAAGATAGTTTAGAAATTCATGCTAACGTTTCTATCTCGGAAACGGTTCAAGACAGGACGGAAAAGTGAATTATAAAATTACAGAGCATCATCGATTTTGTACGAAAAGATAGTTTTGACACTGATGCTAAAATTACAAAGCTAAAAACGTGCATTTTTTTTTTGTTCGCAATTTCTTACACTATACACACTTGAGCTACATTGCTCACGTTGTAGCGTAGCTGGTGAGACATACGCTACATAATTCAAATACGGTTACTTGATACTTTTTGTTTTGTTGTAGAGATCTTGGTCTGAAGTAGGTCCCATTATAACATCTTTACAATCGAAAGAAAATAAAGCGCCATCTGGTGAAAAACAGCGGAATTAGCGCTCCTATCGCAAAAATGGTTCAAGATGAGAGAAAAGTTAATTACGAAGTTGTAGAGCTTCATCGATTTACTACGAAAAGACAGTTTTTAGACATTATTGCTAAAAATAGAACGCTTGAAATGTGCAGTTGTTTGTTCGCAATTTCCTACAATGTGCACCCTTGAACTACGTTGCACACTTTGCAGCGTAGCGGATGACACGTATACTCTGTGGTTCATAGTACTGTTACTGTAAGCGGTCACATCGATTAGCGCAAAGTCGTTTTTCACCAACTTTGGAAAGGAGGGTGTTCTTAATTTGAGCTATGTGTTGTTGTTGGTGTTTGTAAGCTTATAACATCGTAAGAGATGCTTTAATTAACCGACTTAAAAAAGGAGGAGGTTCTCAATTCAAAGCGTATGTTTTTTTGTTTTTGTTTTTGTTTGTTAGCTCATAACTTCTGAACGGATGATCCGATTTTAATACTTTTGTTTTATTGTAAATGTCTTGGTCTGAAATAGGTCCCATTGTAAGATCTTTACGATCAAAAGAAAATACAGGGTGCCCAAAAAAGTCAGTCCCGACTCTTTTAATTGCTGTACAGCTGCAGCTATAGTCATAATTGATATGTAGGTATAGTAAAGTGGACATGTGCTACGCGATTCAACCGCCTAAAGCGCAACCTGGTGGAAAAGAGTGGAGATAGCAATCCTATCTCGGAAACGTTTCAAGACAGGGGAAAAAAGTGAATTATAAAATTGCAAAAGCATCATCGATGTAGTACGCAAAGATAGTTTAGACATTAATGCTAAAAACAGAACGCTTAAAACGTGCATTTGTTTCTTCACAATTTCCTATTTTGTGCACACTTCAATGACATTGCATATGTTCTAGCGTAGTGGGTGACATTTATGCTATGTAAAATTCAAAGTATGGTTATTGTAAGCGGTCACATCGATTAACGCATAGACGTTTTAAACCGACTTCATAAAGGAAGAGGTTCGCAATACAAACTATGTTTCTTGTTAAAAGCAAACACGTTTTATTTATGAGACAAAAAATTTTAAGTTAAAATACATTTAAAAAAACAAAATTACATACAAAAACAATTAAAATCAGACGTTTCGAAACCCGTCCGGGTTTCCTCATCAGTAATTTACAACATAATATGCAAACAGGACATGAACACTCAAGGAATTGAAAGGAGTACAGAATATTGAGGAGCCAGTGCGCATGCTTCATTGATAGTGTGGAGATGCTTGGCAGTGTGCCAGCTCTCAAGGAAAATACGCGATTTATAATTATGAACACCAGAATTTAAAATTTTTATATTATCGAAGTCAGGAATATGATCGGTTTCTATTGAATGGATTACAATTTTAGAATTTTGGTTGCAATTTTTAAAAGATCGTCTGTGTTCTTGTAGTCTAATTTTTGCTGTACGGCCAGTTTCACCAATATAAACAGATTTGCAATTTTTACATGGAATTAAATATATTACACCAGTTAAATCCAGAGAAGGGGTTATGGGTTTAAAGTTGAAAAGGACGTTTTTTAATTGTTTAATTGGCCGGAAAGCAGTATAAATATTATGTTGTTTAAGTAATTTAGAAATAAATTCTGAAGGAAAACCAAAATATGGCATAGAAATATAACTGTTTTTATTAATAAGTGAATTTTTCATTTTCATTGGAGTAGAGGGGGAATTTGCAGGAGGAAACGAAGGAGGGGGGAAGCTGATAATGTTTTCACGATAGATTCGTTTTAACCAATTAAGAGGGTAATCGTTATTTATTAAATCCTGGAAATTTTTTTTAATTTCCAACTTAAAAAGTGTCTCGTTACTGCATAACCGAAGAGCTCTATTGACCAAAGTTCGGAAGACTGCAATTTTATGCGAATTAGGATTAGCGGAATGAAAATTTAGATATTGACCTGTAAATGTGGCCTTACGATAAACAGAAGTTTGAAAAATGCTAGGTGAATTCGAAATGCGTTCAACGAGAACATCAAGAAAAGGCAAACTGTTATTCTGTTCTACTTCCAAAGTGAATTGAATTTCTGGGCATAACGAATTAGAAAAAGTAACGACTTCATTTATATGTTTTTCTTCAATTAATAAAAAAATGTCATCTACGTATCTTCGCCAAAAAGGAATTTTATCATTTAAACTATCATTTATTTTATTTTCCAAAAACTGCATAACTATTTCTGCAATGCAAACACTAGCAGGTGAGCCCATAGGCGTGCCACGAATTTGTTTATAGTATAAATCATTAAACTTGAAGCAATTACAAGATAAGCAGAAAAAAACTAATTTAAGAATTGATTCAATATTAAGAGTAGAATGAGTACTATCATTAGGATAAATTTTTCTTATAATATCACAAGCAAATTCAATAGGGATGGAAGTAAAAAGAGAAACAACATCTAAAGAAATCATCATACAGTTTGGGGGGGCATTAAAATTTCTTAATTCAGAAACAAACTGAAAAGAAGAATTTAAACTAAAGGGTGAATTTAAAGTAAGAGGTTTAAGCAATGACGAAATAAATCTAGCAAGGTTAGAAAGAGGGGAACGGGAGTAATCAATTATAGGTCTAAATGGAATACCAGGTTTATGTAATTTTGGCAACCCATAAAAATTGGGAGCCATACCAATATAACATCTTAAAGATTTAGCTGTAACATTATCTATTTGATTATTTTTCTCTAATTCACTGATCATTTTATTAAGATTATTTTGTATTGAAGGAGTGATATCTTTATTTAAAACAGCATATGTAGATAGGTCATTTAAAAGTTCTAAACATTTGTCAATGTAATCTGATTTATCCATAATAACCAGGAGCCGGCCTTTATCAGCTTTAGTAAAGATTATCGTATCATCTTTAGAAAGAGGTTTTAAAACAGCGAAATCATCAGTATAATGCTGGGATTTTGAATGCACTTTACATTTTAACAGAGTTTTGGTGATTTCAGTACGAAGTGGATGCGTAATAGCAGGATCCAGTTTAGCTAATGAAGGCTCAACACATGCAAGAACCTTAGGGATGTCAATTCTTTTACTTCCAATAGCGTAATTCATTCCACGATTCAAAATAGTCAATTCAGTATCAGATAAAACTCTAGATGACAAATTCTTAACCCAGTTTATATTAGGTTTCCTTTCTACTGTCTTTAAACGTAGTTCTTTGTAAAATAACTTTTCAAACTTTTCTTCCAATTTTGATTTAAGCGTAGCTCTACATGACATACTCTGAACAGACAAAAAGTCAAGGATTAAACAAGCATCGGCATTCGAAACAAAGTTAATTAGATGTTGAAGATTAAAATGTAATGTATTACGTGCAGATTTAAGTTTAGCAGAACATAATGATATTGCAGCAGAAATGAACTTCATACTTGAATGGAAAGCAATCTTGTGTCCTTTAGTGGAATTCACTAACGATTTAACTTTAAAGGAGGGTGGAATAACATTATGCCGTCTGCAGTTTCTAAGAAAATCCTTTTGACATAATAAACGAACAATTTTGCAAGAATTCCTCGAGCACACACGCAACAATTTGCAGTAAGTTGATCCATATTTATCTTTAACGTACACAAACATCAAACCGTCTCAATTATATATATTAAAAGCAAACACGTTTTATTTATGAGACAAAAAATTTTAAGTTAAAATACATTTAAAAAAACAAAATTACATACAAAAACAATTAAAATCAGACGTTTCGAAACCCGTCCGGGTTTCCTCATCAGTAATTTACAACATAATATGCAAACAGGACATGAACACTCAAGGAATTGAAAGGAGTACAGAATATTGAGGAGCCAGTGCGCATGCTTCATTGATAGTGTGGAGATGCTTGGCAGTGTGCCAGCTCTCAAGGAAAATACGCGATTTATAATTATGAACACCAGAATTTAAAATTTTTATATTATCGAAGTCAGGAATATGATCGGTTTCTATTGAATGGATTATCAGCTTCCCCCCTCCTTCGTTTCCTCCTGCAAATTCCCCCTCTACTCCAATGAAAATGACCTCTTAATTGGTTAAAACGAATCTATCGTGAAAACATTATCAGCTTCCCCCCTCCTTCGTTTCCTCCTGCAAATTCCCCCTCTACTCCAATGAAAATGAAAAATTCACTTATTAATAAAAACAGTTATATTTCTATGCCATATTTTGGTTTTCCTTCAGAATTTATTTCTAAATTACTTAAACAACATAATATTTATACTGCTTTCCGGCCAATTAAACAATTAAAAAACGTCCTTTTCAACTTTAAACCCATAACCCCTTCTCTGGATTTAACTGGTGTAATATATTTAATTCCATGTAAAAATTGCAAATCTGTTTATATTGGTGAAACTGGCCGTACAGCAAAAATTAGACTACAAGAACACAGACGATCTTTTAAAAATTGCAACCAAAATTCTAAAATTGTAATCCATTCAATAGAAACCGATCATATTTCTGACTTCGATAATATAAAAATTTTAAATTCTGGTGTTCATAATTATAAATCGCGTATTTTCCTTGAGAGCTGGCACACTGCCAAGCATCTCCACACTATCAATGAAGCATGCGCACTGGCTCCTCAATATTCTGTACTCCTTTCAATTCCTTGAGTGTTCATGTCCTGTTTGCATATTATGTTGTAAATTACTGATGAGGAAACCCGGACGGGTTTCGAAACGTCTGATTTTAATTGTTTTTGTATGTAATTTTGTTTTTTTAAATGTATTTTAACTTAAAATTTTTTGTCTCATAAATAAAACGTGTTTGCTTTTAATATATATAATTGAGACGGTTTGATGTTTGTGTATGTTTCTTGTTGTTGTTGTTGAAATTTGTTAGCTTATAATTTCGTAAGAAATGATTTAATTTAAAAAAAAAATTTTTGTTGTTGTAATGATCTTAGCCTGAAAAAGGTTTTATTATGATTTCATTAAGATATAAACAAATTAGAGGATACTCACAAAAGTCTGTTCTCACTCTAACTGCTGAACGCATACAGCTACACTGGTTAAAGCAGTATGTAAGTATCGATGTAACTTCTGTCCGTCAGCTGCAATGCATATTTTGCTCTTTGAACTTTACGCTGCGTAATTTCCAGCGCAGCGGATGACACGTATTCACTGTAAAGTTCAATATAGATGCCTAACAGAATTTTTGGTTACGAATACAGCGTATCCGTTCTTTAAATTTCTAAAGACTTTTTAATTTAACATATGTTCGTTCAATAGATAGCTTTGTGCTCATATCCGATACAGGCAAGAAAAGTGGCACAACTTAAAAATGTAGCATTTGAGAAAAATCAACTTAAAAATAACTTGACTAGAATAAAACCGGCGCAACTGTCTCTCGAGTGGTTAACTTTCTAGATGGAGATGTAACTTTATGTTCACATTGGGTGCATTTCATGTATTTTTCAGTGACATAAACCATTTTTTGAGTAATGTCACTTTTCTTGGAAGATGTGATTTGTGAAACTTCCTTCGAACATCTTCTGATGCTCTGCTATATAAATACGTTTTCACTGAAAAGATTAAAATAAAATCTTTTTGTAAAAAAATAGAACCGACTCCAAAAAGGAACTACTATTCAAACAACTAAAAATGAAAGAAAATTGGCAGAAAATGGAACTTTAAATTGCGCCTAAAAGTATAAAATAATTTCCTTCGCGAAACAACCTATAACACTACAATTAATCATAACTTTTGAAGTCGGCGCAAAATTAAATAAAAATTGATACCTTAATTCAATACAAAAATCAAATCCTGTTAAAAAATCAAATTAGAGATCTCACATTGTTACCTGCAAAACGCAGCCGAAAACTAGTTTGATTCAAGAACACAAATAAGATTTCGTAAGCATCAAAAGTTGGCGAAGATGCTGGTATCTGACGTACTTGATGAAAGAAAAATCGCAAAATTATCTGGCAAACATATTTAATTTCTTTGTGATGTCATGATTATTTTGATAAGGTATATCAAGAGAGTAATCAAGAATATGAGACAACACATCGTACAATATATATTATGAAAATATAAATCTTGCGTGTATATTTTTGCCTTGCGTTTTGATCGCCAAATCCAAAAGCCATCAAGGATGATAGTTATTAAAGTTATACCAAATTTGCAAAGGAAACTCTAACTTCGTAGAAACATAAATACCGCATTGTGAAGAATGTTCACTGCTCTATGTAGATGCTACTAATGGACAAATTGTATGCAGTGATAAAATAATAATGGAAACATGAAAATGGATCATTCGAGACAACAGCATTTATTGCTACCGATCTAAAGACAAACCTTTAAAAACTAATTAAATTTTATTTAATTTTGCGCCGACTTCAAAAGTTATGATTAATTGTAGTGTTATAGGTTGTTTCGCGAAGGAAATTATTTTATACTTTTAGGCGCAATTTAAAGTTCCATTTTCTGCCAATTTTCTTTCATTTTTAGTTGTTTGAATAGTAGTTCCTTTTTGGAGTCGGTTCTATTTTTTTACAAAAAGATTTTATTTATTTCGTGATGAGGCATTTTATGTTCACGATGTTTTTTAAATTTCACTAAATTTTTGAAATCTAAATAGCCAGTAAGAAAAGAATAAAATAAGTGATATTTAACGAAAACATTTTTCTTGATATAATTAAGTTGATGCAAAATTTTTAATTCGTTTCCAATACAGCATATATGTATACATAAACTAAATATATGCAGATTATATAAATTGGTGAGATATTTGTCGTTTTTTTCACACAACTTTTCAATACTTTAAAATATTTTATGTTATGTCCTTTAATAACTTTGCATTAACTGTTAATTTAATACTTTCTTCAACAACTCCGTTTCCAATTAAATAAATAAAAAATACACCAGATGACGGGCGTTGAAAAATAAAAAAATGTTGTACAATTACAGAAACTCACAACAACTGTTTCGGTCTACTTCACTTGTTCCTACTTTGTTCGCCTGTTGAAAGATCTTGATTTAATTTCGATCCAAAACAATTGTTGCATTTTTTTTTTTTCAATTCATGTTGTTGTGTACAGAGATTTTTATTTTTATTATTATTTATTTAATATTATCTACATAATATTTCTCTGACGTGAACCAGTTACGATTAATTTTTGTAAAACTGATACGATAATGACTTAATAAAATATGCGAGGATAAAAAATAATACATAAATAGTACTTAAGCACATGGACTGACTCAGTTCAGTGATCTGATTAAAAAATAAATAAAAGTGACGAAATTTGTCTGATGAGATCATTTTATAGAAGAATCCATTTTTTAACAGTTGCATCTTTACAACCTTTGCAAACGTCATTTTAAACCTAGAAATATTTTAAAGGTATAAACAAAATATGAACTTTTGTCATAAATTGACTAAAAAACGCAATGAGAAAAAATATAATTAAAATAGTATATCAAAAATAATAGTATAATCAAAAAATTATGTCAAAATGAATAAAAAAAAATAATAATAATAATTAAAAAGCATCGCTAATACGACAACAAAAAATTAAAAGTCACCATGAGGTCCTATACTAGAACTCTCCTGCCTGGGGAAGTATGAAAACTGTGTCATCAAACAAGAATTTTAATTTGAAACTTTTCTTTAAACGATTTGGTTTAACTATCATAAGCGTTTCACCCCCAAAAACTAATGATAAATTAGATTATGATGAATTAAAATTTAAATTTGGATGGTAAAATTGGTATAAGACTTATAAGTTTCAAATTTGTAAGGTAAATAAATAAAGAAAAAAATTGCAAAAATTTCGTACAGGTTTGATAGTGTTTATAATTTTCCCTAACATCCATCTTATATTAAGATTATTATATATTAGAGGGACCGAAAAGTAATCAAAATTTCTGTCCGTTTGAATTAAGAAACTGGCACTGGACATTTATCTTGGAAAACATTTAAGATATTCTTTGGTAATTTTAAGATGACAATTGGTACCATATAAATATTGTTAAATAAAAATTTCCATTGTCATTTCATTAATTCAAAAGTACAGAAATTTTGATTACTTTTCGGTTTACCTAACATCAGCGTTCCCAACTTTTATAATTTATTCACGAGCATTTTTATCACCGCCTTCTTTTCGCACCAGAATTTTTGTAGATTATTTCTCTTTAATATGTGACAACGAATAAATAAGGAGAAAACCATTTTTCAAAATTTCTTGTATGAAAAAGAAGTGGGGCTAAAAATGCTTGTGAATAAATTATAAAAGTTGGGAACTCTGACAAACATATACATATATACATAAATACAGTAGAACCTCGATTATACGAACCTCGATTATCCGAACCTCGATTAACCGAAACTCATCTCGATTAACCGAAACTCTCCGTTAACCGAAGTCGGTTTCTTCTTCACTTTTTTTTTTCACTTTCTACTATCATCCAAAATTTTCTCTTAACAAACATGTATTTTTAAAGTTTTTTTTTTTTTTTTTTTTTTTTCCACATTCCTTTTGTATGCAAGCCATCCTTTCCAAACAACGAGTGCTGATAAATATTTTAGATGATTATTGATGAATTCTCGATTATCCGAAAATTTCGATTATCCGAAGTAAGTTCGCTCCCAATTGCTTCGGATAATCGAGGTTCTACTGTATATATAAATACATATACTGTAATAGTTATGTATTTTTATATATATATTTTTAATACACGGTAATATTCACCTTTTTATCATGCCTGCAATATATAGTCCTCATCAAAAATACATAAATAAATAAAAAATACAAAATAAACAGAAATTTTTCAAATAAATATGGATACAGTCCCTTAAAAAATGTTATTTGGGACGATTCCTCACTGGAGCAATAAGACAAAAGCACATACTCTTCAAACCTTCACCAGTCCTTGATTGCTACGTGTTCAAGAGGCAAAAGTAAGCACAGTCCTTTAGTTTATAAAGTTTCGGGGAAACTGGCGCTTTCAGCTGCATGCAAGCAGCTTTCCAGTTAATCTTCTAACACTGAATACGTAAGAAGGCAGGTCTTATAAGCAGAGAAAATACGATAGATTGGCCCCAGTTGAGAGCTGAGATGAAGGTTTTAAAGCAAAATAAAAGACCTAAAGGGATAAAAGTAAATATTGTAGCCTGTTATTCTTTGCTTTCGAAAAATATGTTCAAAAATTTTGTTCCCTGTGGGCAATATATAAGTATCCTTTAGTTTAATTTTAGTGTATTACGTTCACTATCTTTTTTCTCCTCTTTCATAAAAATGTATTATAGTCACAAGTAATTGTAATATTTTCGGATGTGATTTCACTGTATTGAAATTAATCATACAAACTAAATAAGTTACTGTAAAAATACATTATTATGAATTATCGTTATACATTTTAGTAAGTAAACATATATGATTTATATGATCGCATAAAATTTATCTGCAATTATGCACGTTTAAAAAGTATTTCAAAAATTATCAAAGAAAAAAAAAAAAAAAAAAAAAAAAACTGCTGTATGCCATTTATGTGTTCCTCTATATAGTATATTTAGTCATGACGCACATAATAAAATTTCATTTCAATTACAGAATTCACATGGAAGCTTCACTTGGTGTAAAACTATGGTACAGTGTTACAAAAAATCATTTTAAATTCATTTCATGTATTAAGGGATTTCACTATTTTTAAAAGGATTTAGTATAAGCAGGTATGTGAATATGGCGCAGAACATATACCGCTATTTATTTAAAAAAAAAAAAAAAAAAAAAAACAATCTGTACTTATTAAATTATTGATTTATTAAGAAAAGAAATTTGTTTCATAAATACTGGTATGAATTCTACACTTAATTCCTATATCCCTGTTTCATACCTGCCAACCTGCTGGGAAAAAAAAAAAAAAAAAAAAAAAAAGCGGAAACTAATAATTTTACGCTTCTTAAGATACTTGCCAACATACTAAATAATATTCCGTAGTCTTGTTGGCCCCGCCTTTTTTTTTTCCACACCAATACCTGTTTAGAGTATTTTCCTTCTTATTTAATCGTAATTGCATTTAGAGATTATTATTTAAAGATTTACTGGTGTGATAAAAAGGGCGTGACTAGCAACACTACGGAATATTAATTGGATGTTGGCAAGTGCGCTTCATAATGAGACGGTTTGCAAGTACGCTGTTTAAGTAAAAAATGAGCCATTAAATTAATAACAAGTTTTTTCTTTTAATTACGCAAAGGTCGTATGTTATGTAAGGGTTATTTTTTGCTTTTCGAAATTCTAAATTTAATTATTTTAATTAATTATAATAAAAAAGTAGCAAATTATTAATTTAGCAAAATTTTACAATGTTCTTTCACGATATATAAAATAACTTAGTTAAGATTTTGTGTATCGATTTTCAACTTTCATTAAAAGCTTCCCAAAACTGCATTATATACATAATGGATTAGTTATATACCTTGGGATAAAGATCTTAAAAAAAAAAAAAAAAAAAAAAAATTACGTAAATTAAAAAAATTCTAAAATGCATGAAATTATTAATTATTTAATCTTTACAGGGAATAAAAATATTTATTTATTTTAAAGATATTAATTCATATTTTAAAATGTAGCTAAAAGAATTTTTAAAGCAATTACTAAATTTTAAAAGAAATTCAAACTTTTTTTTTTTTTTTTTTTTTTTTTTTCGAAATAAAATATCTGTACTGATAAGTATAAAGGATTTAAGTCCAAAAATGTCGATTTTGAGTTAAGTACATAGTCAGACTCAGAAAAAAATTCTCTATCGATTGGTATAAAGGATTTAATTCTATGTCATTTAGTCTTTGAGAAAATCCATTGGTAAAAAAAGGACCAATTTAGAAATTTACCATTCATGTATGGTATAAAATATTTAATTCAATTTTTCCCGTTATTAAATAAAGGTTGACAACCACTGAATGGTATAAAGGGTAAAAATCAACGAAATACCTTTTCCCTAATCCATTCTTCTGATTTGTTTTTAGGTAGTTAAACTTTATTTTTCGTCTCCTGAAAAATCAAGAATATGGACTTAAATCCTTTATACTTATCACTACAGATATATTCTTTCAATATGGGAGTTAGGTGATTGATCATATTTGGAAAAAAATAAAATAGACTTTAAATATTAAAGTCATATATCACTATTTTTTCAGTAAACAAATAAATAAATAAAAATTATAACAAGGTGAGAATAGAGTATAAACTTGTCACTCTCAACATTCTATTTAGTTAAAGGAATCGACTTTTACTATAAAGTTCTTTAGAAAACTGCCAAAATCACGATATGAATTTTAAGTACGAAGTTTCGAAATTTTACAGAATCATGATTTATGTTCAAAGATTTTTTTTCTTAAAAGCAAAACCTACTTAAGAAATTGCTGCGTTTCAAAATATAAATTCTGAATTCCATTGATAGTATGAAAAAAAAAAAAAAAAAAAAAAAAAAAAAACTTATATTTGCAGATACGTATAAACCCTTAAGTGATTTACTTTTGCATATGCTCGAAAACCTTATAAATAATAATTTAAAACTCAAATATTAAACACCTGAACAATATAAAGATTTCTTTTTTTTTTCCTTCCTAAACGTTTGATAAATATAATGAGAATATAATGTTAAACTTCCACGTTGAAATAGATATTTAACATATTTAAATATTTTCTCATATCATAATAAAAACTAAACCCAGAATAGGTTTTTTTTTTTTTTTTTTTTTGTTGTTATTACTTATTATTACTTATACAGCCCAGCTAAAAAAAAAAAAAAAAAAAAAAGAAAGAAAACTTTACAAAAGAAAATAGCTGCACAAAACTGCAAATAATCTGAATATATTTGGAACAATAACAAATTTAAGGGGAAAACAAAAAAACAAAAAAAAAAAAAGACTTGCTTCCAAACTGCAAATTTTTTGCTTTTAAAATGTTATTCCGCAGATTTTACGAGTTTTGTTCCAAATACTTTCAGATTATCTGCAGATTTTTCTGCAGACATTTTTAGCTGGGAGACATGCTGATATTTAAATTCCTTCCGAAGCATTATTAGTATCCTCTATTTTATCACACCACTTTTCTTGAAGAGTATTTTTCTTCTTATTTTATCATAATTACATATTAGAGAATATTTCATTTCAAATAAATTGGTATGAAAAACGGGCGGATTCAAACAGTGCTCCGGAATAAAAAAGTTGGCATGCCTTCGCATATCCTGAAATGCTACAGCTCCACTTACTTTTGCTGATTCTTCATCAATATATTCATATAGTGTTTTACTCAGAATGGATTGTATAAATATACTAAAGAAAATTAAATAATATTAAAAATTAAAAGCAGGATAATCAGGGAAAAATTACGTAACGTAGCAACCCTGTTATCACATTATCATAGATGCCAAAATTTTAACACTTTCGCGACCGCTGACGTAGATTCACGTTATTTATCTGTAATTCTGCCAGTGGGAGTTTCTTTTGCAATTTGTATGCTACTTATTTCTTAAAAATATTCCCAGTATTCATATTTGTACGAGCAGTATACTTTGGATACAAATATTTTGGTTAGAAAGATTATAATTATAATAAACATCTATTTGTAATATGAATGTGAATACAGAAAAGTTTGTTCTGAGATATTGTAACCTGGGAGAACAACGCCCGCAGGATATTACATACTTGCCAAACATCTGATTAACAGGCGTAAAATTGTTAACGCCCCATAAAAAAACGTCCCTTTTTCAACACCACTTTATTTTAAAAATAATTCTCTCCAAATGTTGTTACGATTAAATAAGACTAAAATTACTCTAAAAAATGACTGTTGTGAAAAAAAAAAAAGGCGGGTACTAAAGACTTTACGCTTCATAATGAGATGGTTGGCAAGTATGATATTGGAGAAAATTTTTCTATAAATAAAGTGGTTCGAAATAAAGGCGAGGCTAAAAATACTTCGGAATAAATTAATATATTGGCATCCATGCATTATTAAAACCTTGTTCTGGAGACACAGCTTTCTATATTTTTTTACGTACGTTTTATTATTTTGTCTCCACTGTTTTTAAATACAGGGTGATTATAATTAAAGTGACGATTTCAAAACGCTGTAATATTAAAACTACCCACCAGAGCGATTTGATATTTTACCAGAGTATTCGTGAGGCAATGAAATTTTGTTTGGTTAAAAAAAAAAAAAAAAAAAAAAAAAAAAGCAGAGCTGCCAACCTAATCCGGCAAATTGTTTGTACCGCCTCTTTTCCTACACCACTTAATTTTTAGAGTATTTCTTTTCTTAATTCATCATAAATATATTTGAAGAGAATTACTCTAAAAATTTAGTGGTGTACAAAAAGGGGCGGTACTAACAATTTGCCGGATTAGGTTGGTAGCTCTGAAAAAGATTTCAAAATGTGCCGTTAATTATCTGTAAAGTATTTGTTTCGTGAATCTCCTCTTTTTCTCTTTTCACTATGACTGTTTCCGCTGTAAACACGTATTCTTATCGTGTTTAATGAGTCCATTTAGGCGTTTCCTCTGACATTACCCTGACAGCGCCATCTATAGGAACATGTTCGAACAACTTTTTACCTCCCGCAAACAAAATTTCATTGCCTCACGATTGCTCTGGTAAAATATCTAATCGCTCTGGTGGGTAGTTTTAAAATTATAGCGTTTTGAAATCGTAACTTTAATTATAATCACACTGTATAATTTTTCTTCAAGCATTTATCACTAAAAGTATAAAAACTACTGTCATGAAATAGTGGTGACGAAATAATAAAACACACGTAAAAAAATAGAACGCTACCTGCCTATTGTTTGTATAAGCGACTATCTCTTCACGAGCCGCTGAACGCAGACAAAATCGGAGGACACCAAAGGATGCGAAAAATCTAAAATTCCGAACTGAGGATTAAAGTTTATGTATTCTATTTAGCTAAAAAGATATGAGCTCAAATCCCAAAGCGAATACAATATAAGCGTCAAAAGATACTCTAAAAAGAATGTTCATCTACAGCAACGCTATCTTCCTGAAGCGGTTGGACAGAAAAATACATCCAGCAATACGTTAAGGTCTAAAATTATATATAATCGCTCCAAATGAGGTTTTTATTAATTAAAATAGATTTTGTTTCGTTTATGAAGTGATATAAGAATAATGATTCAATTGTTTTTCAAAAATTTAATTAAATATAGTGACATGCGTAGCTTAAAGAGTCCTCTAGGTTATACTTAAATATCGTTTATATAATAATTTTAGAAATGATTTTGTGTATTTTTAAAATTTCAAAACTCAAATCTGTCCCTTTTTTTTTTCTTTTCCATTTAAAGAATATTTCTTTTCAAATCCTAAATATAATCACAATTTCCTTTCAACCATCTCACAATATACGTAATGTACCCTTTAGAAATCTTAAGATGACGTAAAAAATAAAACAAAATGAAAGATTTAGTTCCGAAGTTTATATTCCTGTAATCAATATACTGTTTAGGCATCTGCATTAATATGACACAGATAACAAACTGTTTTCTCTTCGTCATAGGATACTGTAATCCTGATAAAGATTTCAAAAACCTGAATTCTGTAACTGCTTTTCTTAAATTGTCTTCAAACGCTATCTTTACTGAAATGCATTTATATCTTTCTTAAACTCCAGTTTCTATGTCACATACACTAAGTGCATTGCATCTGAGATAATAAGTTCTAAATGATTTCAACCGTGTATCTTGTTACATCCCATGACATTCAGAAGTACTTATCGATATTCCTATGCAACCGTGAAGGAACTTAAAAATCGATAAAAGCAAAGAAATTATAAATTTCGATAAGGAAATGCTTTAGTTTAGATATGCGTTTGCAACGATAGTGACATAAATGTGTTTTATATTAAGATGGATATCTTTAAAGGAAAAATAACGAAAGATGAATAAATTATTATATTTCCTATACAAAATTCTATTGCTCGTATAAAACTCCTTTTTTTTTTTTAATCGACTTTCTAATAAAAAAATCTGATAAATAATGCAAAAGTAAATATTTGCTTTGTTTAAATAATTAAATTTTTGAGTAGATCGAAAAGGCAAAACTAGTCTTGTACAAAACATGTTTTATTAATAATTGTTGCTTCGACCTATGGACATTTCTGTAAATTATATATTTCTATTTATTTATTTATTTATTGTCTGGGGGGTGGGTTACATCAAGAGGAGTAATAACGTGAAAATTTTAATTTATACCAGATCACTGTTAGTTTGCCCTGCACATTTTTACATCACTTTATCTGCAGAGCTGCCAACATCCTAATTAATATTCCGGAGGATTTTAATTAAAAAAATAATTAAAAAAATTGATTAAATTATTTCTTGTATTAAAAGGGGAAATTTTTTCAGTGTCTATTTTGCTTATACTTTTATCGGTTTCACCTTTTCGTTTAATTTACTACAATATATACACTGCTAGCCATAGAGAGCATTTATTTATATTTTTCTAGAATCCAATTTAATTAATCAATATATATATATTTTTCAAACAATCCATGCAGTATTGCTATTGATTATATTTCATTTGAATTTTTCTGAATTCCAATTTCATCAACTAATATATTTTTACTTTTACTTTATCGTACTTATGAATCCAAACAAATCCAGATCAGTTTTCCTATCTTCGTTTATTTAATAAATATAGGAAAATCACATCTGATACATTTTAATAAATTACTTTCATCAGAAACATACTGTTCTTAACCCATTAAGTACCAGATTTTTTTTTTAATTATTTTTTTAAAATTTTGTTACTTTTTAGCATGTAAACAGACATGGTTAATTAAATTTTATGATACTGGAAATAAATATATGATTTTTATTGATTTAAAACTCGATCCCCATTTGGGGATTACGGTACATTGCATGTAAAATAATCATAACATTTTTATGAATGCCATTTAATAACGCATTCTACATGTAATCCAACATCACACTTTACACATTGTTTCCGAACATTTTTTTTGCAAACTGCACATTTTCTCTGTTTTCCATTTAGTGTTCTTTCTAAATAATGTCCTTCAATACTTTTTCTCACATTCTCTGGTACACGTTTCTCGGCAGCCATGCTATATGATGGCCTTCCACTGTTTTTTGGATCAGAAAGAGAATGTAAATTCAAATAAAATCGTGCAACTTCTCTTCTGAAATTTAATAATGGCATTTTTTCATTACCAATGTTGTACACAGTATGAGCATTAACAAGGGCCATATCCACTGCATTAGTAAAAATGGGAAAGTACCATTTTTTGCCCCTGATTCTTATTCTGTACTTTTGTATATTCCAATCAAGCTTGTCAACACCACCCATGTTCTTATTATAGTTTGTTATGGCGTTAGGCTGTGGAATTGATATTTGTTTTTTGTCAGTTCTAGACCATCTTGACACACGTCCTAATGGTAGTATTTCTAAATGATTAGATAACATTCTAACACAACTGTTGTCTTTCCAAACAAGTCCAAATATTCCATTCAATTCATCATATCTATAATCGAAAGACCCTCGAAATTCCTTTTTCATTTCTTTATCTGGTTTTATAGAGCAATTATTCATCCTGTTATATCTCACCGTTCCTGTGGCAGATATATTTCTCTCTTTTAAATTTTTCATCAAATCAAAGCTTGTGAAAAAATTATCAAAATAAAAGCAATGTTCTTCTGGTTTATCAATGATTGCTATTTTATTCAGTATTACAGACATTCCTAATCCATTCGTATTCGTTTCTGAATTGTTACTTATCTTACCTTCATAGACTTCGGCATTATAGCAATATCCTGTCACACCACAACACATTGCCCATTGCTTGAATCCAAAGCGGATGGGTTTGCCTCTAATAAATTGTTTCAAAAAATGATGTCCATAATAACGCACCATTTGCTCATCAATACAAATATTATGCGAAAATACTCCAAACTGCATAAAATTTTTATTTAGCTCATCAATAATTGGTCGTATTTTAAATAATCTGTCTTTAGTTCCATTTATCATTGGTATGTTTGTATTGTCACTAAAATGTAGGTTTCTCTTTATTTCCATATAACGGTTTTTCGGCATGCATTTTCGCACAACTGCTACATTTATGTCTTCTTCTTCTGACCAATACATTTTCTCTTGAGGTAAGGAGTGATATCCAGTTAACAGTAAGATTCCTAAAAAATTTTTCAAACAGTCTTGAGAGAGTGTAAATTCGTGACGATTATTTTGAGCAGCATAAGATATGCTTTCTTTTACGATATGATTTACCAGTTCATTTGTAAAGAACATTTCAAAAATTTCTACTGGTGTTTTACCTTTTACTTTTTCAATCATATTCATTTCACGCTTCTTGCATTCTTCTTCTCCATAACTAGAATTATTGAATGATGCGTGTTTTCTAATCCATTTCGATGCAGGTTTTTCTGTTTTAGATTTCTTTTTTCTTGGAATCGCAACTTCTTCATTACACTTCCCGCCATGTATTTCTAAGGAACCTGGAACATCATTTGGTATGGTATCCTCTAATTCGTTTTCATCTATATCTTCCATATCAGAAACAGCATCCGCTGTATCTGGTGGTAATTCAACTATATCAATAGTACCATCAATATCTTCATCATCTGTCAAATCAAGGTTATTGTCCCAATATTCTTCAAGCTCTCTTAGAGTTGAAAATTTTTTGCAACTCATGATCATCCAAATATAATATAAATAACAAATATTTGTATAAATACAAATGAGAATAGTACAGTTATTATGTATTTATGAAAATCGTACTACGTATTGCAAGGTAATTCAAAGCAGAAAAGACTCTGTAACAACACTGAAAAAAACATGTGTGAAGAGAATTCACACCAACAACTAAGAACATGTATAATTCAGAACACCTGTACAAAAATCCTTTTTCTCCCCCCCCCCCTTTTCTGCTTATCAGTTATTGTTAGTGTCTCCATTTTACTCTTTGATGGGGAAATAGCTTTGAGGATTCACAATGCCAACACCTGCTTATTGTTCCCTCCCCTTCTTTCCCTTCCGGCCCTATCTCTTCCTGTTTCTTTTGTATTATTGTAACTCACACATTTCACATTTTTCAAGGAAACGCCCTTTATGAAATTTCTAGAGACATTTTCCAAATATCTTAAGAAAAAGGTAAGTTCTATTTCAATGTAAATAGGAAATTTTTTTACATCACAATACCCGTGAGCCCAAATGGGGATCACTGTATTTTCGCTGTGGTCAAATTATAATAAAAACAATTTGAACATTTTTCATGTCATATTATTTAGAACACATGCAGGCATATTCTCTATAAGAAAAAAATAATTATTTCAATATAAAGTATCAGATATTATCTTAGTAAACTGATACATCTAAAAATATGTAATTTACGAACGATTCTTTTAAAGAAAGTTATATATATATAGTTTTTTTTCAGCAACTCATAAAATTTTCGCTATATATATTAAGAGTAGACTTTAGTGTGAATATACAACTTTAAAAATAAGCGAAAAATCTGAAATTAGAGTGAAGAACATTAAAATTATCTATGATCCCCAAATGGGGATCATGGTAAGAAATGGGTTAATCTAATGTTATTTCAACATAAGGGATTAAGCAAATACACATAAATTGATAGAGAGAAACCTTATGTCATTCCTTATATTAATAGTTACTGTTGACAGTGAAAGAGAAAGGATAATTAAAAGTTAGTATGCAATGCGATCCATTCTAATTAGTTTGCTTATAGAAATATGTTTAAAGTCACAGATTCTATTAATTATTACACGTTTTCTGCCTCACCGCTATTATGTTACGAAGCAGAAAAGAGCTAGAATTGATTTGGCGAAAGAAATTTTCGAGCTGTTTAAATTAAATGCGATTCCAAGATCAGTCTCGTACTCAGCATAACGATTTTGCAATATTAAAAACAGGAAAGTAAATGTTTTTTTTGATAAGTGCTGGAAATAAATTACGTTTTTCCAATAATTAATTTTTACTTTTTTTTTTTTTTTTTTTTTTTTTTTGGGGGGGGGGGGGGTCATAAACATTAAAAGTAAATGTTGAATTAATGTGATTTTTTTAATCTCCGGTTTTTCGGGGAATTTAAACGTTTTGAGGATTATATTAAACGCAGTTTCACAATTTTTAGAAAAAAAAAAAAGTGTCAGCCTGTGTCATTATGAATGAAATACGAAAATATGGTTCCAGGTGAATCTCATGAAACTGTAGATGGAATTCGATACAACTTTATATTTTGTTGGACCTTGAAATGAATTAGTGTTGTGATATATCATCGTGGCGATGCTATGCTGCAATTTTTACCATTTACGAATTGACTATATCTCATCTTCTATAGCATACACTTATACAGGATTATTGTATTCTTTTCATTCGTTTATTTTTCTTTCTCTCCCCCTCTCTCTCTCTCTTTTTTTTTTTTTTTTTTTAACAAGGAGACTTAAAACTCTTACATAGTAATTTAATATTGAATTTATTTTCATACTAAATAAATATTGAAATTTTCATTACTTCCTCTGATATGTTTGAGAAGGTTTTTATAAATGTATATATACTTAATTATATAATTGTATATTTAATTATATATACTTAATTCTTGTTTTCTGTGATTTTTATATGTGTTTTAATTCAATTTCAAGTTTACTTTTTTCTTTTCATGTAAGTTTGTCAAAAGTTTTATTCGTTGTTGATTTTTTTTTCGAGTATAGAGTATAAAAAAAAAAAGAATTTTTGATATCTTATGTATATATACACGCATATATATGTACAGTCACCCCCCAAAAAAAACGCCACCCCCCACCTAATTTTGCCGTAAATTATCGTAGAAACACGCGACTGGTACCAATCAGTTTGTAATAACGTCTAGTTTATAATTTTATAGTTAGATTTTACTTAGGGGGTCGTCTACATATTAAAACTGACATCAACTTCATTTTTTTCAATGGTAACCCCCATTTTTTATAATTTATTTGAATTCTTTGGATCAAATCATCACGGAAAATGGTATAGTTTATATATTTCGCTCAATTTTTCATAGAGTTATAAGCTGTCAAAGTTTGGGGGGTGCTAATGTTAAATGAATGTGACAAACATTAAATCATATCTTCCGAAATAATTATGATATTTAAATTCTGTTTTTTTTATTCGTTAGAATGAAGTGACCCAAACATATTCCATGCAAATTTTTGCTAAAAAAACATTTTTTGAATTATGAAAATTATTAATAAATTCATATTTGAAAAAATTATGAATTAAGACCTATGTTAATTTTTGCACGAATAGAACGGGAATCATCAAAAACATGGGTTTCCAAATTTACAGCTCGTTCCTAATATTATTTTTTGAGTTACAGTGATATTTCACTTTTTATTCCTGTTAGGGGGCCGTCACTTGTTATAATCTGTATCCTCTATAAGTAAATGTTTGTATATAATTTGACGGAAAACTATTTTAATTTACCTTTATGTTATTTTTATTGTTTCCTAAGCAATGTTTCGATGTTTATTATACAAATTGGCATATTTTTGTAAAGTTATCACAATGTAGGCGAGGGATTGTGAAAGAATTTCAAAAGAAAAGAATCTGATAAGAATAAAAGAATAAAAGAAAAGAACCCGCCTCTGATTCGCTGAAACACTATTTAAAAAAAAAGGCAAATTTGCATATTCCTATTTGACTCTATATGTGACGCTGGTATGCATAAATCACAATGGTATTTACTACATCGATTATTGAAGACAAAACTTAAATGATTTAATTACAAATATGCGAAATTATTTTGCTTTATATTATAAAGTTTTAGAAAATTTGTGAAAAGGCGTGGCTTACGGTACAAGAGAAGAATATATCCGATCCTAATATGTTAAGTCTTTCTTCATAAATATTAAATATCTTTTTTTAGTTTTTCGCTGCTAAAATTCTATTTTAACCCTGTTACACTTTTTTTCACATTTCAATATTCAAGAGTACGTACACCTCTAGTTAAATATCATGTTTTAGAAAACACGGTACAGCGAAACTGATTGCATGAAACAGCAATTATGCATTCGACAATCGTTTTATTATTATTATTATGAATATTTAATAATTTTAAAAAGATTTTTTACCATAAATTTTCTGTTTAAATTTTGTTGTGACATATTTGCATTTGGTTACTGTACCGTTTGTAAGCTTTGTGTTATTTAAAATTTATCCCATAATGTAACATAATAAAATATCAAATTTCTATTAAAAGTTTTTTAATACAGAATCAAATAGTGAAAAATTGCTTTATTATTATTATTATTTTTTTTAAGTATTTAAGATCTATTATTGGAACATAGCTCAATAGTATTTATTTTTAATTTCCTAATCACGAAATCAAAGTCACAGTTATTATGGAATAAAAATTTAAAACAAAGGAATTGTCTTATTACTTTCAAATATATAGATATTGATCTTACAGAATCCTGAAATTTCATTTAAAAGACTTTAAACGTCTAAATTTAAAAATTCAAAATAAAATAAATTAATCTAAATGCTTTTAAAGTTGAAACGGGAAGATTTCAAAATATATGAAAATTGGCATTTGTGTTTTGAACATTTTGGTGCGGCAGATATTAAAAACAATATTTTTATGATGAGCTGAACCTGAGCTTAAGAGAGGGCGGATCCCGCTATTTAGCACGAGTGATATCACCTGACTAAAACCAGAATAAACAACATTTTAATTTATTCCGGCGTATTTTTAGCCCACTGTTATTCTTTTTTTTCTTTTTTTTTCAAATTTCAACACTAGCTACAGTACGCTTACGTCCTATTTACATTAAGCCTTGATATGGAAGCTATGTTGCTGTTTTTCGATGCTGCGAAATTTACAAAATATATTTGTGTTAATATACTATACAGATAGAAGAATAATTATATAATATCAACAGATCTTCTTTAATCAATATGTTTATATACATTACAGTATGGAAATGTTTATATATGAATATTGTATTTATTTTTAATGAGAGATATAAACACAAAATACTAAAAAAAAAGAAGAAAATGTGTTATATTTTTTTATAAATCAAGCAAAATATATATGCATACTTGCCAACCTAACCCGTAACATTGTTAGTTCCCGCCCCTGTGTGTACACAATTTAATTTTTAGAGTAATTAACTTCAAATACATTTACGATTAACTCATTGAGCGCCACGCGAATTCTTATGGAAATCTCATTCGGGCCACACGTGCTGCTTAGAAGCGTGTTATGTTTATCGAGTTTCAATAAACCCCATTAGGCCTTAACGATATAATTCTATAAAAATCCTATAAAAAAAAAAGAAAAAAAAACATGAAGTAAATTTTAAATAAATTGTCAGTAATTACTTAAAACTATGTAAGTTCTGTAGTTTTATATCATATTTTACACTGCCGGCTGACTTAGCCTAAATGGAAAGATCAGTGTCAGCCACCGATGGCTGACACGGCTCTAAAAAGACTGATGTGAAAAAAATGTACGGAAAGGGGCGGGACCGGTAATCTTCCGGAATAGCTTGACATGAATGCATATACATAGAGCAATGCCAGAAAATGTTCTTTATTTTTCATGAACCAGATGAATGGTACTTTTTTTCTGAATAGTCTATGTATTAAATATAATGCTGTTTTAAATACCCTTTAAATGAAAAGTTTTATTACATAATGTAATTTTCTGGCACTCTACAGCTCCCAAATGACACACAATACAAAACCCCGCCTTTTTCCAGTGTTTAAAGGGTATTAACGTTTAATATGCTTTATATTCGTTTTGATCTTTCCTTCTCCTCCTTATCTTCTTCTTTTTTCCTTAAAAAAAAAAAAAAAAAAAAAAAAAAAAAGAGTTATGTAACATTTTGACCTTTTCAAGTGAAGATTTAGATTAAGGGTAGTCAGACTTGCTACATCCACCGTCCACTTCGGTATCTGTGTTAAAGTGTAGAATTTTAGAACATCCCATTAAGTAGTAGGATTTATTATTTTGCATATTAATTTGTTACACATTATAAAATATAAAAGCAAAAGAATATCGTGGAGATTTATGTAAAAGTGTTTAATAATGTCATGAAAAAAAAAAATAATAATTAATTAAAAAAAAAATAAATAAATAAAAATAAAAAAATCTGTTTTAATATTTTAAAAAAGTCATTTAAAGAAAATGAAAGTACTGCAGTATCAGAACAAACTCCCATTGCAGGGATGGAACACGGGCGCAGAATTCATACCACTATCAATGTAAGAAAATTTTCTACCTCTTAAATCGACGATATTATAGGTAGAGAAATTTCTTAAACACATTCCGGTGTGAATTCTGCGCCCGTGTTCCATCCCTGCCATTGTCACTGTGAAACGGCCGTGGGAACCAGGTTGAGTGCCACCGCTTCAGACAATTATACGGCAGCTTGAGTTAAAATAATTTTGAATTTTCAAACAAATTTAAAACCATTCATCTTTTTTTTTTTTTCTTTTGATAGATATTTTAATATCTGTTCAAGCTATTTAATTTTCTTCGTATGAAGTGAACTATCTGATGTTTAATCAATAGAAACCAATAAAAATCTTTTAATTCATTAACTAACTCCGAAAGTTCTGTGAATTAGTCATTTTTTTTATTTTATAATTAACATTTCTGAAATTTTTTTCCGGTGTGAAACTTAATAAATAATGTATATTGCGTGCTAGATCGTGATTTATATTTTCTAAATGTATAGACGGACCCCTAATACATTTTCACGTGTAACTCTATTTAAAATTGATTTAAGGTATATAAATAGGTATGTTTTTTGAACCTCCTTGATCTCCGAAATCTGAATATGAAGTCAAAAATAGGGGTTGCCTTTGAAGAAAATGAAGTTAATGCCAGTTTTAATGTGTAGACGACCCCTTAGGAAAAATTTAACTATACCATTATAAACTAGACGTTATTACAAATCGATCGGTACCAGTCAAATGTTTCTACGATAATTTACGGCGAAATTAGGTGGGGGGGCGTTTTTTTTTTGGGTGACTGTACATATGTATAGTGTCAATTCTGTGAAATGGTTGATGAATAGAACAATTCTTAGGATAAATATAAACTCATTTTTCCTCTGACTGGTCTGTGGATCCATATATTTAAGGGCACAGCTATGAACAATCTCGTTGTATTATGTTTTTAAAGTCTTTGCGAAGTAAACTCAGGAAACAATTCGATTTAAAATTTTTTTTCCTTTCCACACTCAGGCTAAGTAATTAAATTTTCTATTAAAAAAAAAAAAAAAAAAAGCTTCATTAACCGTTCTCTAGACTTTTTTATATTCTGACTTCTTCCTTTTATTATTACTGGGTGTCACACTTTTCCTTTTCAATTGTATTTTTATTTTCAAATTTGTATTTCTTTTTTATACCATGAATAATTCTTTTAGTGAAGAATATGACGTTATGTGTAATGAAATGTTTTCGTTTCCGAATATATTGCTATGCCTCTGTCCCCTATATATAAATACGTACATGCGCAGGTCATTACTCTATAACTTAATGTGCTTTTCATTTATAGCGAATATATATAATTACTTTTCTTTTTTGAACCAATTAAGTAACGCCATATACTAAGCACTTAGCACTTATTTGTATACTTTTACATAAATCTCATTAATAATTCGATTTTGTTAAAAAAAAAAAAAAAAAAAAAAAAGTAACCCTGTGTTTGATGAAAATCATTTTCCGAAATATGCATATAGTTATAAGGGCAATCGTCCTATCATTGTTTAGTTAATTAATGAAATAAAATATTACCTGATACTTCATGATAAATTACCCTGAGCTAGAAACACTTTCTTTAATCCAATGTTATTTCAATAAAAGAGGTTCAACAAATACACACAAATTGATGAAGAGACCCTTACGTCATTCTTTCTATTCGTTTCTGTTGACAGTGATAAAGGAAGGATAATTAAAACTTAGGGCATAATGCAATTCATTCTACTTAGTTTGCCTAGAAATATGTTTAAAGTCACAGATTCTATTAATTATTGCATGTTTTCTGCCTCATTGTTATTATGTTACATGTAGGAATGCGCAAGAATTGATTTAGTTGAGGAAATTCAGGAATTATTTCAGATAAACTTTATTGTAAGATTTATTTCGTTTTATTCCTAAGTTTTTTTTCTTTTTTTTTTTTCCTGTTCCCCTCTTGAAAGGACAAGTGGGGAAAAAAATTACAAAGAGCAAGAAAAAAAAATTTGCTTTCCCAATCAAATATTAGCATAATAAAATAAATTTTAATATGTGAAAACGTAAAATATTTTTTTTTTAAATGGTTTCTTTAACGTGTAATATAACTTTGCTTGCATTCTTCGCTATTTATATTTATGATATAAATATATCATAAAAGAAAAGAAAATATATATAGATATATATTTTAAGAATAATATTTTATAAATTACTTTACAATATAATTGACAACAAAATCAGAAAAATTATTTTTGTCAGCATCAGTTTATAGAAAATATATACATGTGTTTGCATTTTTTTTAACTTTTAACTTTTATTTGTATTATATAGATAATATACAAATTAAAGTTCATTTTAAAAATCTTAAACAATCATAGGGTTAAATTAACATTAATTATTGTTATACATGAAAACTCTCGCCCTTTGCACTCAAACTGACTTAATATATCCTTTTTTCCAAACTTTATGAGGATATATGATCAGGGCCTGATTAAGGGGGTAGCTCGTTCTTCCCACATTATTTATACTTACACCGTTATTTTTTAACAAATACTTTCCTCCTATAATAAACAGAAAATTTTCATTAAAAATTATTTTAAAAGAATTCTGGTGTCTAATAACGGTGAGTAAATTGGTTTGTTTTACACCGTTCATTTTTTATAAAAAATATTTCCTCGTCAAAGCGTGGAATTTCTATAACATGAAGTAAAAAATAATTGTAAAAATATTCCAGTATGAGCGAGCTTCCCCCTTAATCAGGCCTTGTATATGATACCTGTGATGCACATGATCAAATGCTCAAAATTGCCCTGAGATATCAAAAGGTGGATGGCCATGTATTGTTCTTTTAAGTGACAATAGTTTCTCGAATAATTGGTTATACATGGTGGGAAATTTTAAAATATATGAAAGTCTGAAGTGTCTCAGTTGGATGTAAGGTTTTTTGTAAATCTGGTTTAAGTTAAAAGTGGCAAAGTGGTTCCCCATTTCAAACTGTTCAAGACGCGCGTTTTCCGCATGTCATTGAGCTTATTAGATATACCACTGATCTTACGAGAAATTATGGTCCGTATCAAGTAATCAAGCAGGATTAGTATATGGTGAGTTACTAGACTTAACCCGACACTACTTGCACAGGGCTGACATAAAACTGAATTCACTGCAATTAGTATCTACATCAACGTTGACAGATTGAGAACTTTTTTTTTTATTCAACCTTCACCAATAATTTTTAGAAGTGATATTTGATATACATAATAGATGATTAATCATTGAAGTGATTACGCAACCGTTACAATTAAAATTTAGTGGTGGATACTGAATAAAAAAAGTCCCTAATCTGGCAACACATAGCTACATGTGGGTAGTCAAACCCTACCTTTCAATATGCTCAAATAAAAGATTGAACTAAAACCATGTTTCTTGAGATATCATTCTTAGCAACTAAAATTGGGTAATCAGGAGGTTGTTGGAAGGATGCAACGCTTTCATATTTACTAAAATAATAGTAAAAAAAAGAATAGAAACAGTATTGCTAAAAATTGAAAAAAAAAATGTAATGCATCACAGTTATTATCCTAAATTCTGTTAATTAGTTTTTAAATTCAACAATATATATAGGGTATCCCATAAGTCTGTAGACATTTTAAATTTCATACGCGGTTTGAAAAAAAGTTATTCTTATGAAGGTTTTTTTTTTTTTTGTGTGTGTGTGTGTGTGTGTGAAGTAAAAACAAATAATACTAGTTAATATTTTCAGCGATAGAGGGCGCTGTATGTGAGCTCAAATCACAAGTTTCCATGAAAAACTATATTTATTTCCATGCAGATATTTCCAGACATATAAATTCTATTCTATGTGTTCGATATCGCCATAAATTACAGTTAGCAAACGAGTTACATCGCCGCTGATTGAAGCTCCAGTCGGCGATTCTCATCTCAGGGAAAACATCTTCACCAAAAACGCACTATTCACCAAGTCAGCATCGCAATTATAACTTCATGTATGCACAAGTAGGAAGCAAAATAAGACATAAGCTGTGTTAATCGTAAAACTGTACGACTTATAGGACTCTGACTTGAATATTTCTCGTTACGCGACCATGCAGCGCCCTCTATCGACGAAAAATTAATCCTTTTTTTTCTTTACTTACCCCCCCCCCTCAAAAAAAAAAAAAAAAAAAAAAAAAAAAAAACTTTACAAGAATAACTTCTCCGAAAACCACGTTCAATTCTACCAATTCTTCCTTCAATTATCATAAATTTTTAAAATGTCTACAATCTTATAGGATACCCAGTATATTTACACACACACACACACACATATATATATATATATATATATATATATATATATTATTATTATTATTATTATTATTATTAAATTTAAATTACGATAAATGAAAGTGGAATGTATAAACAACCAAAACAATTTAACTGTGTTAATAAACAAGAAAAGGGATTTAATCCAACACTTTACAACCCAAAATTTCAATAATGGTGTATTTTCTTCATCAACAGGTTTGAACAGAGCCATTAAAAAACTATGTAATACTAGCAGGTTTCTGAAGATATGCCAAGCTAGCATACTCCAAATTATAGTTCAAACAGAATATTATAGTAAACTTGATTTTATAACAACTGAAATTTCAGAAACGTGTTAGTATTACATAGTTTTTTATGGCTGTGTTCCCACCTGCTGATAAAGAAAACACATCATTATTGAAATTTTGGCTTGAATAGTGTTGAATCTAACCCCTTTTCTTGTTTATTAACACTGTTAAATTATTTGTTTTGTTTGTTTATAGATTCCACCTTCAATTTTTCCTTTATCGTAATTTAAATTTAATAATTTGCCATTTTGTATATAAATTCAGTGCTCTTTAAACGCTTATTTTATGCAAATTAAATTTTGTCATTTATTTTGAATTAAAAAAAAAATATATTGTATTGAAATTAATTATTTAAATTTAGCTTATAACAATATTATAAATGTAAATTGAATATTTATATAAGAACTTTAAAAAATGTATCCAAGAGGATATGTGTTATTTAACTCCACTGTAATTTGTATTTTCAGTATTTTATATGGAAATTTAACTTTTCTGTGAAGATAGATAATAAAAATCGCTACCATTCGCAGATCATTTTAAATAAATTTAAATATTTATTTTTTATGAAAAAATATAGCATTAATAATATGAGATATGCTAGTTAACTTTTTAAAATAAATAACAGCATTTTATTTACAAAAGATTTCTTTTCCATTCATTTTTGCAAATTTTATTCACAAAAGAAAAATATCAGCTCGTGTTTCAATATCCTGTAAAATCATTTATTCGTTTAAAGAGATTTAATAGCTTTTGAAAATTCCTTAGAAATATTCAAATGCATTCATTATTCAATAATTTTTTTTTTTCGTTCTAAAATAAAACCAATCGATATTTAGATACAGTAAAAGGATTCTTTTTCATTAAAATGCAAAATTTAAGCTGGTATTCTTATTTTAATTTTTCAAATTCTTGCTTTAATGAGCAACTCTGAATAAGCATGAAGCTCTAAATTAGTAAAATAAAATGATTATTTCATTAATTCTTCTAAGTATTTTATTTAACGAATTTTATGATGTTATAAATAAATAAGTTACTGCATAATTATTGTTATTTGAAAATAAAGCAGCGTTTAACAATAATATTTAGATATCATCGGACTTTTGTGCGTGATAAATGGTGTAATTTTTTTTATAAATAAATAAACAACAACAACAAAATCTCTTAAACAAGTTGTTTTATGTGTATATGTATCTTTTGTTTAAGGATTTTAAATCAAAAATCAAATTGCTTTTGTTTTAAATTTAATAACGATATAATCATATTCTTAAGCAACAAACGATATTATATTCTTCTGGACTTAACGTTATAAGCACTTAGCTGCAAACGATTATTTTAATAAATACTCACAAAAATTTAAAGCAGGACAATTTTGTACAATCAGATGTGATGCACTCAGAACTTTATTCTTTTAGAAACAGATATTATTTTTAGTAAGACACATATCGTTAATTAAATTTTTTTGTTATAGTGGAGTTGACTAAATTAAAATCATATAAATTATAAAAATAAACAGTATTTATTTTCATGCAAAGATTCTAGACAGTAGTTTTGACATTCCGAATTTACTTTGTGTGACGAAAGTATTACATTCATGAATAAATTCGACTAAGGAATTTTGATGTAGCTTTATGTTTGGTGGCGTTATAAATTAATATTTTGATAGCTTATATACACTATTTCATCATCTGACCATTAAATTCTAAGCTTTACATTCGATTAAGATCAAATTCTTTAGGAATGTTATAGGCCATCAGAGCTGCCAACCTAATCCGGCAAATTGTTAGTACCGCCCCTTTTTCTACACCACCTAATTTTTAGAGTATTTTTCTACTTAATTCATCATAGATACATTTGAAGAGAATTGCTCTAAAAATTAAAATGGTCGTTTTTCAATAGGCGTTAACAATTTGCCGGATTAGGTTGGCAGCTCTGGGCCATGATGGCAAGAACTATATAGATTTCCATAAGTGTAAGAATTTAGTGATTTTCTAGAAATACAAAGTAGAGTTTTTATATATTATAGCCAATGAACTTAAATTGTTTGAAATTCTTTTGAGGTATGCTAAATTTAATAAAGCACTTGCACGCACATACACAATTCATACCTGCCAACATCCTAATTATGAATCGGAAGATTTTTAGTACACACCCCTTTTCCCAAACCACTTTATTTTTAGAGTAATTATCTCCAATTGTAGTTACGATTAAATAAGTATAAAATTACTCATAAAAAAAAGCGGGTACTACAAAATTTCCCATTATTAACCTGTTAGTAGTCGCTAGTTGGTCGATTTGCCGCCCATACTTCAGTTTTTCCAGATTTTCTCATTCAATAGCCACCAAAAATTTTTAGAAGCGGCATTTGACATACATAAAGCGCGAATAAAATCGATTTAACGTCGATCACACCACTTCTTAAAATTATTGGTGACAGTTAAATAAAAAGTTCGCAATTTGTAATAGGTGGCGTTGTCGATAGCGACTACTAACGGGTTAATAAGATGGATGACAGATATGCATAATTAAATAAATAGTTATTATAAAAGAAAATGGATGTCTTCAACATTGCTTTCTTAAAGTGTGACCATTATGTGAAATAATGTGTGTATTACCCATAGATTATTTTTCTTCTCAGTAAAGCATGAAATAATATACACACAGAGCTGCCAACATCCTAATTAACACATTGTTGCCGGGGTGTTTTCCTATTTTGAATAGTACTCCCCGCCTTTTGGCGTTCCTCTAACACATTGTATTATTTAAAAAAGTATTTTACGTATTCGTGACTAAATTATTCAAATTTTATCCTCATCAGTCGATGTCGTAAATGCCCCTTGCATATATATACACCAGCAGCACATATTGTGTTAAGCACAAATACGTAAAATGGCTTTATAATGTTTTGTCAGGGGAATGCCTGAAGGCAGAGCTTGTTTTTCTTAAAAACTGCATTTTTGCGTGTTGCGTAAATACAGGATAGAAGCCCTTAGAAAGACCCCCAGGGAGGGCACTCCCTCTCAGGCCTAAGACCCTAGTGCAGTCAATCGGTCATAATCCCCACAACTCGTATTTTTACATGATGTGTTAATAATACATAGGATTGTTAGTACACGCATTTTTTTTCACACCAGGCTTTTTTAGAATACTTTTCTTATTTCATCGTAAGTACAATTAAAGAGAATTCATAGCTGCCAAGAATTTAATTTATTCCGGAGTACTTTTAGCCACGCCTCTATTTCGCACCACTTTATAGAAACATTTTCTTCAATACACAACTTCGATAAAATAAGAAAACATTACTTTTCAAAAATAAGTGGTACGAAATAGAGGCGGGGCTAAAATTACTCCGGAATAAATTAAAATATTGGCAGCTATGAGAATTACTATAATAATTAAGTGATGTAGAAAAAGGGCCGAGTACTAACAATATTCCAGATTAGGTTTGCAGTTATGTACATATATTTTGTCCTATGTGGAGGGGAGGGATTTTCTAAAATGCATTAAATTATTTCAAAGAGAACGTAACTGGTGTATATTTCAGAATTTTGTCATAGTATGCTCGTTATTCGAAAAATGCGTGCTTACGATTTATAGGTCTTTCACGAGGATTCACAAAATAATTCAGATATATCGCGGCTTTTTGAATAGGCAGACAAACTTGAAAAGAGGGGAAACACTCAGGCACGTTATTATGACATTTTTAAACTTAAAATCTGATTTAAATTTATTGAAACGCCCAATTACTAAATACTCGGCTAGTCTAGTGGTTTAACTCGAGACTTTTTTTCTTTAAAGGGAATTGCGATAAGTCACAAAATAACATTAGTACAGAAATTGCTTTCCTCTGTTGAAAAATGTTATATGCTGCCGCGAAACATGTTTCTATTTATTTTCATACTATAATTTTCTCTGTCAGTAATAATATTTAATATGCTGTATTTGTAAATTGAATGAAAATAACTAGTGGATCTGCAGATCAGGAGCCTCAACGTCCTATTTACATCAGACATTATTCAATAGGTCATTTTTATTTATTCCTTATTATATAATCGTATATATTGATTCGATCGACTTGTTACCATAATCAGATACATTCCTGAGGGGGGCTGCCGCCCCCCTCAACCCCCCGCTATGTCTCTATTTGCATATCTTATAAAGTGTTACGGAATTGTAAATAATTGCATTTATTTTTGTATCAATTCTTTCAAAGAAGTTCAGTAAAGTTAATAAAATGCTAACTTTGTGCATTTTTAGTCGTTTTAGCGTTAAAATAGCCTAATTTTCCCTTTAAAACATTTAAAAAAGCTCCAATAAGGGAAGAAATGGATTTGGCGCCAAATTTGGCGACTGTTTCCCTCCTTGGCGATTTTTTTTGGCGACCTTTGCGAGAAAATCCTTATTAGGGACATACCAAATATGGAAGCTCTAATCTCATTATGAGATACGAGAATTTTCCAGAACAGTCTGCGTTCGATAGAAAAGTATAAAAGGAGCATTTTTTCGCCAAGGCAGTCAATCTCAGATCTGTGTCAGTTTCGTGAAATTCTTGCTTTGCTTTGAGCCTCTTTAGATGAGACTTTCTTTATGCGTTATTGCTAAATAGTTTGTACCGTTGTTTTGCTGTTAACGGCTGTTGTTTAAGCTGTGTTTACTGGTTGAATTGAAGCTGATACTTGGTTTATAGACCTGTATTTTTCTGGAACTTCCTGTGAATACATCACTGAATTTTTGCAAGTTTTGCCTTTCATTCTCGGACAACTTACGGACCCCCAAGTACGCAACAATATGTATTCTTAATGAACGACGGTCTTGTATTATTTCCCTGAAATTCATAAATACCAAATTTCATAACTACCAAATTTCCTACAAAAAAAAATTACCTAGCATATCGGAAATATTTTGCGTAACCTTTAAACTAATTTCCAATTCTATGCCCACAATTATCAACAAGAAAACATGCTTTTAAAATTCTAACATAAATTCATTATATTTGATGGGGTGTAACCATGTTAAAAGAAACTTTTAAGAAATATCGACTATAGACCGTAATAGTACGAAATTATTTTATATATCCCGGAAAAGTAGCCACAGTCATTATAAACGCCAACAAGGCCGTAGGCAAGGGGGGGGGGGCCCGACGGGCCCAAGCCCCCCCCCCGAAATAAATGATGAAAGACTGATTTCGAGTAGTATGTATCAGGCAAACATTGCTGTCTTAAAAAAAAAAGAGTACTATAAAACAATTTAATAAAACCTATTAATTTAATTAAATTTCCCATTACATTCTTACTTCTCTATATTTAAGTTCTAGAGTGCCGTAAAACCCATTCAACCTTAATCTCGCTATATTTATTAGCTTAATTTCATCCACCTTCTTGTCAAAGCTATAATGGACAGTCCAACGTCATGAATTCAATCTTTCTACTTTCTTCTGTATTTAATAGAAGAAAGTATTCGATTCGAAAAAAAAATTTTGATTTCCAGTTTTCGATGGATTTACATGTTTTGAGAGATCCAGAACATGATTTGACCATTTTTAGAAAATGTCTATTTGTGTGTGACAAATATTTTGTTCCAATTGTATCTCAGGAACTACTGCGCTGCACAGAATTACATATACATTTATATACAGCTGCACCATGAAATAAATTAGTGCCTAACACTTTTTTGGTGAAAATCGTCCAACAGGTGGCGTTGCTGTCTGAACTTTTCTCAGTTTTTAACTTGGCGGTATAGTACAAAATTTCTTATAAATGTACACAATAAGAATTATTTATCATAATAATAATAAAGTGGGCAAAAAATTTTGGACACATAGGAGCAACGCTTCTCCCTGGGGATGAAGTCCACCCCCCGGAGGGGGACAGTTAATCGATATGGGTATCTTTTAAAAGAAATCGTCAGTATTTTTACGACTAACAGTTGAACTATTAATGTATGATTAATTTGAATCTAAGTTTTCCTTTTTTTTTTTTCCTCATTTTTAACAAAACGAAAAAGGGCAAAAAACATTTTTAAAGATATTGTTAGTGAACATAAAATTGAGTTTCTTTGGACATTAAGTGTTACATTTCTATCAGAAACAAATCTCTGCATTCATCATGGAAATTAATTTTAATAAATAAAAGTTTTAATAAAATGATTGGTACTGAGTGAATTTGTATAGGAAAATATAGACGAAGGATTTGTGTGCAAGGCCTGATTAAAGCAGGGGCATGTAAGACATGTGACCTGAATAGCAGGGGCCATATAACTCGCCCTGAAAATGCCATTTAGCCTTTTATGCCCTAAAAATGGTATCATATAGTGCAAATTCTGACATATTACTCCCATAAACAGGTATATATGTACCTGTGTTTATTGGTGCACAGTGCGAGGAGAAGGCGGGCTCACAAAACTGTGTGTGCCCCGGGTCTCGCATGAAGTTAATCAGGGTCTTTTTGTGTAGGGTCTGATTAACTTCGTGTGAAGCCCGGGGTAAACACACTTTCGTGGGCTCCAACCCCACCATACGTACTGTGCAGGAATCAACAAAAGTACATTATATACCTGTATATGAAACTAAAATAACAAAATTTTGCATTTTATGATACCACTTTTATCATTTTTAGAGGCAAAAGAGCATTTTCAGGGCCAGTTTTAGGGCTCTTTGCTACTCAGGGCCCGGGGCACCATTTGCCCCTGTGTTAATCAGGCCCTTGTTTGCGTGTGCGTATGTTTTTTTTTTTTTCGTTGGGTATGCGTATTATTATATCATATTCGATGACCTTGTATTAGAAATGTGATGGGCCCCTCCCGAAAAAAAATCCTGGCTACGGCCTTGAACGCCAATAATAAGAATAAACTTAATTAATTATAACTCATTAATTTTTCAAACTAATTTGAAATCATTCGGATGATTACAGTACATACTCGGAATTATTTTGTGTGGTCCCATAAATTATTTAGTCTATACATAACCTTTTTTAAGAGTAAACATAATTTTAAGCATCTTTATAATGTATGATAATTTTATTAAGTTCAATGCAGCATAAACGCATTAAAGTGCGCTCTTAAATAAACGTTTGTCCATAGGCTCTAATGCTACGAAATTCTTTTGCGTGTCTCTGTAAACAAACCATAAACATTCTATACACCTGTAAAAACTATTCAGCTTACTTTGCGTTTAAAATTAATAATTGTTCCAAATTTAACATCGTTTGGATGACTACGTGACATTGTCAGAACAATTTTGTAAGGTCCTGTACATTAATTAGAAAGCTTAAGAGCACATATTATCTTCAAACAACATAAGTTAAACATCTTACTCATGTACGCTAGTTTAATTTTCTTGATTGCAAAGTAAAGATGTTAAAATGCGTTTAAACGCAATTCACCTCATACGCCGTAATGTGAAGTATTTTGGCGTGTCCCTGTCTACAATCCATACAATCCATAAAAAGTATAGGCCTAAAAAAATAAATAGCTATTTCTATACCGAGCCTGAATATATGTGTCAATTTGCAAATCAATCGGAGAATTTTTGCGGCCGCTATTGCGGTACATACAAATTCTTCCCATAGGCCGTAATGGTAAAAAAAATTTGGCGTGTCCCTGTACACGAACTGCAAATGGAATGCACACCCAAAACTATACAGCTAATTTCGTGGGGATCATGAACATGTGTACCAAATTTCAAGTCAATAGCGTGATATTTGCGGCCGCTACCGCACGACAGACAGACGGACAAACGGAACACAAAATCATTTTGAGTCTCAACAGAGGCCCTCCACTGACGTTTCGGTAAAAATTCGAAGTCAATAGCTTGATTTTTGCGGTGGCTATCGCGGTACATACAGATTCTTCCCATAGGCCGTAATAATAGAATGACTTTGGCGTGTCCCTGTACACGAACTACAAATGGAATACACACCTAAAACTATACAGCTAATTCCGTTGGGCTCATGAATATGTGTACCAAATTGCAAGTCAATAGCGTGATTTTTGTGGCCGCTATCGCGATACATACAAATTCCTCCCTTAGGCAGTAATGATAAGAAAAACTTTGGCGTGTCCATGTACACGAACTACAAATGGAATATACACCTAAAACTATACAGCTAATCCCGTTGGGCTCATGAATATGTGTACCAAATTGCAAGTCAATAGCGTGATTTTTGTGGCCGCTATCGCGATACATACGAATTCCTCCCTTAGGCAGTAATGATAAGAAAAACTTTGGCGTGTCCCTGTATACGAACTACAAATGGAATACATACCAAAAACTATGCAGCTAATTTTGTGGGGATCATGAACATGTGTACCAAATTTCAAGTCAATAGCGTGATATTTGCGGCCGCTATCACACGACAGACAGACAGACAGACGGACAGACGGAACACAAAATCCTGTTGAGTCTCAACAGAGGCCTTCCACTGACGTTTCTGCAAAAATTGGAAGTGAATAGCTTGATTTTTGCGGTGGCTATCGCGGTACATACAGATTCTTCCCATAGGCCGTAATGATAGAATGACTTTGGCATGTCCCTGTACACGAACTACAAATGGAATACACACCTAAAACTATACAGCTAATTTCGTTGGGCTCATGAATATGTGTACCAAATTGCAAGTCAATAGCGTGATTTTTGTGGCCGCTATCGCAATACATACAAATTCCTCCCTTAGGCCGTAATGATAAGAAAAACTTTGGCGTGTCCCTGTATACGAACTACAAATGGAATATATACCAAAAACTATACAGCTGATTTCGTGGAGCTCATGAACATGTGTACCAAATTTCATGTCAATAGCGCTATTTTTGCGGCCACTACCGCGATACATACAAATTCCTCCCATAAGCCGTAATGATAAGAAAAACTTTGGCGTGTCCCTGTATACGAACTACAAATGGAATACATACCAAAAACTATACAGCTAATTTCGTGGGGCTCATGAACATGTGTACCAAATTTCAAGTCAACAGCGCTATTTTTGCGGCCGCTATCGCGATACGTACAAATTCCTCCCATAGGCCGTAATGATAAGAAAAACTTTTGCGTGTCCCTGTATACGAACTACAAATGGAATACATACCAAAAACTATACAGCTAATTTCGTGGGGCTCATGAACATGTGTACCAAATTTCAAGTCAATAGCGCTAATTTTGCGGCCGCTATCGCGCGACAGACAGACAGACAGACGGACAGACAGACACAGCCCAAAACCGTTTTGAGTCTCAATGTAGGGCCTCCACTGACGTTTCGGCAATAACCCCTTTAGCCACAGTAATAACATGAAGTCATTATGACTGCAGTAGCCACTGTTCAATATATATATATATATATATATATATATATATATGATTATTTTATAACACTGTAGAATAATTTCTTTTTAATAAACGGTTTTCGAAAACTGGTTCTTTCAAATTTAGCATTTTTAAACGATTATAAATTTATGATACATGCAGCATGTAAATTTTTTCAACGAAATGTTTATTTTTTGTTGAAATGTAGAAAATAATGCGCACACTTGTTACTTTCAAAATTTAGATAAAGATGGTATGAAACACTCATTAATTTCAATAGAGCAATAATAAAAATCAACAGGTCGTGCGTTTTCATATAGGTTATTTACTGATTTACATATAGTAGATGCTCCATATATGTTATTTTCCTATGCTGTTAGTCATGTTAACAACAAAGTAACATCATATTATTTTCTGCTGTGTTTGTTATAAATAAATATTTTAGTTAAAAATACAAATATGGGATTACAGAATAATTAGAAGGATGTCTTTTAAATTTAATTAAACTGATTTTTTCTTTATTATTATTATTATTTTTTTTTTTTTTTACAGTGTTGCATCGCATGGTGTATGTTTTATATAAATTTTTATTTAAAAAATAAAATAAAATAAACTCTAAATAATAAACTGTTTTACTTACTTTGTGAAAGGGGAGGTTTCCCGTACATTAACAGGTAAAATACCGTTGAAAAAAAAGCCTTAAGTTAAATTTACGGAGTTTTCCCTTTTAAACACGAAAAATTTGGATTTTCGGAAAAAGAATAGAATTTTCATCTTCTTTCCTTTCTTCTTTTCATACTGTGTATCATTCATAATAAGTAAAAAACTTTAAATAAACACCGTAAAATGCAAGATTTCGCAACAATTGTTTCGGGCCGAAAGAAAACACGACCCTTCGTCAGGCGAACAATGTAAGAACGAGTATTGGAAACAAAGTGGTAACGCATGGCATCTAAGAATAAAATTTAAGTGATTAAGAATGCGAAAACGTTTCAGACGAAGATGTTTGAAACGATTGATATCAGACAAACTCATGAACACACACAAATAAATGAAAAAAAAAAAAGGTGGAGTTAAAAACCAAAAATGGGAGGGACAAAACAGAAAAAAAGCGAGGTTAAAATATTAAACCTTTCAGGGGCGGTGGTATATACTTTATACCACCTAATTTAGGTTCTCAACTGCAAAAATTAATCCCAGAAATTTTATATAAAATTTTACTTTTTACCTTATCTGAAAACATTCATTTATTACTTTTCTTCTAATCTTGATCTCAGGCTCTGGTGGTATTTGATTTTAAATGAATTTAAATTCATTGCCCCTGAAAGGGTTAAAAAACAAACGGTAAAAATAAAAATTTGAAAAGAAAGGAAAAAGAAAAAGTGAAAAAACAAAGGAGGGGGGGATTTAACAAAAAGAAATAGATAAAAAGAAAACAAAGTACACTCGCAAAATTACTTACTTAGGTAAAGAAGCCCAAAGAAACAACAAAAATTACAAAAAAGTACCACATAACTGGTGTTTAACCCTTTGCCGGTCCTATTTAATTTCACTCTTCTGGTCAGTGTTGCAAAATTTAGGAACTTTTTACTTAATATCCAGGTAACGGTTACCTAATACATACTTGACAACCATTTCATTAATAATCGTAACATTGTTACGCCTACGCCCCTTTAAAACACTCCCCTTTTTCCACAACTCTTTATTTTTAGATTCAATTAAAATGAACATATTATTTTCAAACGACAGTTCTGCGGTGCCTTTTAGTAATTTACGTATCAATCTGATTTTTTTTTTTTTTTTTTTTTTTTTTTTTAATATTCCACAGATAAATAAACAACATGTATCATTTCTACTTACATATTTACTGTAAAACAAACCTAAATCTCCATTAATTTCCGTAGCACGATATTAAAAGATAGGAATCTCATCAAACGCTACATATTTGCTGCTTGATGAATCGTTTCACCTTAATAACTTCCTCAAACACTACAAGCATGTTGTATCAACTGAGTCAATATATCATACAGCGTGATTAGTATTGAAATGAAATTTGAAAGCGATGAGAAAGCGTTTTGCAACTTACAGCAGCTGTACTTCTCTCGTAATTCCTGCTGATGGCCAAGATTTCAAGAGAATACAAAGGATAATAAGTTCATTTCATACATCTTTCCGAAGTTCTGCTGTCAGAAAATTCTCTTAAATCGAATTTCTGCATTAATTTATATTAAATTCAATTTATAAATAACTCTTTTCTCATATCTATTAATACTAGCGATTTCAAATCTTGTTAGACTTCAAACAGAAAATTACTTCAGTAAGCAGTTTAATCTTAGCGATTCTAAAAGAGTTAATTATATTCTATAACTGTAATTACCAAAAGAGCGGAATAGTAATAGGTTTAAAGGGGAAAAAAGTTCTTGCAGCGATTGTGGAAAATAAACCGTATGTGCAATGTGATCTATAGTCTTTGATTAATCTAAACCTTTAACTACTTTGTCATTTAAAAGTATACGTTTATTTTGATACGTATTTGTTAACTAATTTCATATAGATTTAATTAAACGCAATTTGTATTTCAGTAAAATGTTAGAGTTTAACATAGATTAATTTGATATAATGATATAGATAATTTATTTAATAGGAATAATTCAATGAACATTTTAAAGAAGAAAGAAAAACTGTGGGAAGTGAGTGTAATGTCTTTATGAAATATATTAAAAGCATTAGAATAATTGCTATTTTCACAAAGTATGTAAAGAGTGTTTTTTTTTTTTTTTTTTTTTTTTTTTAATTAAAATCCACAATCAACTGATTGGAAGAAAACCATATTTATTGAAATTTTATTTTTCCTACTGAGTGAAAATAATGCCTGGACCGAGAGTAGAACCCCAGATCTTTGATAAATATGGTTTTCTTCCAATCAGTTGATTGTGGATTTTAATTAAAAAAAAACATATATGTATTTCTTTCTGTTTAATGGTGTTTTCCATTTCCTGCGACTTTTTTCTGTTGAGCTATCTATATGATAGACCAGATACTTCTGCCAAAATGGTTGTCTGAGTGAGTAACGCTGACCGGTTGTCGGCCTGAATAGCTCAATTGGTAGAGCCTTGACCTTGTAAGTCAAAGATCCGGGGTTCGACTCTCGGTCCAAGAATTATTTTCACTCAGTCGGAAAAATAAAATTTCAATAAATGTAAAGAGTCTGATTATAAATTTTAAAATTTTGAAGGTAGGTAGAAATAAGAAGAATGTATAAAGAACATGTTACACCTTATATAAATCAGCAAATGTTTTGTACTGAAGACTCAAAAGAGAATAAGAAAAAAAAAAAAAAAAAAAGAAAAATGATAATGTCTCTGTTTAACCCTTTCAGTCGCAGTGTTCCCGCTGATGGAACACCTAATTTTAATTCTCAAGTGCAAAAACTCATCCCGGAAATTATTTAGCAAAAATTTACATTTACACCATAGCAGAAAAGGCCCTTTTTTTAATGTGAAAATTAAAAATTTCTTTTATTTTAATTATATTCATAAATTCCGGTGGCAGTGTAATTTAAATGACCTGAATTATCTTGCGCCGCAAATGGTTAATATACTCCGGAATAAATTGAAATGTTGGGATCTATGCAACTTTTACGAGTTTTTGTTGTCGATAATGTTTACTTATAAAGTGATTTATTTATTAAATTATATATTATTTGAATTTAATAAGGTTTACTTACATAAGTTTCAAACCGAAAATTTCTCGAAAAGGAAAATGCTAATTTTTTATTTTTTAAATATTTATGGTCAGCTATGTGTCTAAAAGCCATTTTTAAAATTAGTTTAGTAATTTTTAAAATAAATTAAGTAGTGAACGTTAAAGGGTTAAAGTAACTCTTGAAATGCGCTTTGACTGTAGCATGTGATTAAGCGGATTCTTTTAATGATCTCTGTAAATATTAAGAGGCTACCACGTATGTTAATGTTAATATAACAGTTTTTCTAAAACGAAATTGAAAAAAAAAAAAAAGCTACTTTTTAAATTATGACACGTAGGGTATACGACCCAGTACCAGTGTTGGGCATAATTGATTAAAAAGTAATTGAATTACAATTAAATTTCAATTATAATTATTTTACTGTCAATCAATTAACAAGTAATTGATTACAAATAAATTGAATTACTTATTCAATTTATTTGTAATAATTCAATTTATTTGTAACCAATTACTTGTTAATCGATTGACAGTAAAATAATTATAACTGTAAATTAATTGTAATTCAATTGTAATTCAATTACTTTTTAATCAATTATTCCCAACACTGCCCCGTACAAAACCATTTTTAGGATACTTGGCATACTATTATATTACACACAGCATGCTACAATGAGAAAAAAAAAAAATAAATATCTTACGAAATATGAGAATATTTACAAAATAATTTTTAACTTAGCATCTGCAAGCTTTAAAAAAAATTCATTTTCATAACTTAATAGCCAAAAGTATTGAGCTGCTTATGGCAAAAACCCCAAACAAATATGTGTACATTCGAAAAGTTATAAGAGAAAAAATTAACATAATTGCAGTTCCTCTCAAAATAAATGCGAAACTATAAGGGGTTTTACTCACATTTTTATTTTGATTTAATCAATGGGAGTACAGTGTTCGCTGATTGTAAATAAATATTGATAAAACCCCTATTATCGTCCTCGCTTTTGAAAGGAACTGAAATTCTGTTCTTTCTATCTCTCAAACTATCAAAACCTTTGCCAAAAATATGGTAAAAGTTTTCAAAAACTGAAGGCTTGAATTCATATTTCAAATTTTGTATTTGAATTTCACTCACTCATTTTCTGTGTTATAATTGCATCTTTAAAAATTCCTATATATTTTTCACGATTAACTATATGAAATGTGTTATCTTTTCCTATTTTAAATTTTTTTTTCTTTTATTGGATGGCCATATCTCCTCAGCTTGAAGCAGAGATGGCAATCTGCCATTTTAATTTCAAACTATCTTTCCACTTTTTCTTCTCACTATTTAATTACTTTTTTTTCATAAAATATGATGAACATAAGAATTTTAAGTATGCATAAATATTTCATGTATTTGCTTTCTAAGTATTTTTATTTCAACCTTTAAAAACTATGGTCATATGTCCTAGAGTTAACCTATGAAATTTCAGTTGGATAACAATCGCATATAATATTGTTGTTACATAAAAATCAAAAATCAAAATAAACGTATCATAAATTTCTTCTTTTTTTTTTTTTTTTTTTTTTTTTTTTTTTGTATATTGTGCAAAAAAAATATGAAGGTTTTAAAAATATGGTGGGGTTCGGCTGGATTGACCTGAAATGTTTTTCTCTTGATTACGAATATATATATACTCCCCTGATGAAGGCTCTCGTGTGTTTTGGGATTAATTTTCATTTAACCTCGGCTATTTTGCTTATTTATATACACATTAAAGTTCAGAGTTCTCGTTGATATATTTTTAATATTAAAAGTAATGAAGGTATTGTACCACATTTATATGCGCAAATGAACGTTCCGAATATTAGATGATGTAAAAAACACTTATCATTCTCTTACAGGAGTTTTCGTTGGTATATTTTTAACACTAAACAAATATACCTCTTTTATATGGACAAAAACATGTTTCCACACACACACGCGAAAAAAAAAGGTATGAAAAGCAATCAGCATTCTTTCACAGAACTACACACAAGAATAGGTTTACATTAAAGCCTATGATTGGAAATTATTTAAAGAAGATTTCCATTCATATTAAGTATATTTTTATTGAATTAGAATTTTTATTATGAAGTTAAAATTATGTTAATTGAATTTTTATTACAAATAAATTAATTCTACTATTGATATTGCACATGAAAATTTAGATAACTTTTCTCATTTAATATTCATTTCGAAGCTTTAAAAAGTAACGACACTTTTAACAGAGATTACAGAAATTACTTATTTTACTCTTTTTACAATATTTCCTTCATTTGTGCGAGAAAAGGAGAAATTTAACCCTTATCGCTCGTATGTCTCTTCTGAGGGGCCATTAAAAAATCGAGCCACGCCTTAAGGTGTTCCTCTGGAAATGAAATGTTATTTTTCTAAAACGTGTAACTATAGGATAATTTTCGGCTACCGGAAAATTTTAACAGAAAGATTTATTTTATTTAATGGTGAAGTAAAACAAATTATTACAATTTTTTGGTAGCCAAAAGGTAGTAATTTGGAAACTATACATGTGACGTTTTAAAGGAACGCCAAAAGGCGTGGCTTACGGAGAATATGCCGAGAGCAAAGGGTTAAAACAAATGTGTGACAAAATTAAAATGATTATTGTAATTGTTTCGCTAATATGCTTTAAGAAAAATCCACCTCGCACAGTAAATCCATAATCCCCAAATGTATTTTTATATAGAAATATTTCTTTTTATTAATAGTAAATGAAGCTTTACATTATTCACAATTAAGAAAACACATTAAATTATTATTTTTCTGTATTATGAAATGCTGAAACATTTTTTCTGTTTTAAAGGGGGGGAGGAAACAAAAACTACGCTTTAATCAATGGAGAATTCCCGTAAGGGACTTTTAATGAATTAAATCGTAATACCTGCAAATAACGATTTTAAATACAAAGATAAAGGAAAAAAACGAGAAAAATACATGCTTTTATTAGCTGAAATAACAACTTAAAAACAATAAATTTGTATCTAAAATAATGTTTTCCTTCTTTTTTTATTCATTTTATATGAGAATAGCTTCAAGCAATTTTACTTACTTATTATTTTTTCACTACCTTACTTATCAATTTAAGTTTATAAAAAAGAAAATAATTTTTCAAATACTTTTTAATAACAAAGTACATACATTGCAGTTTTTGCAATTAAAAGACTTATGAAAAGATTTTTTTCTACCCAGAATTAAAGTAACGTCAAAAGAAAACTTAAGTAAATAATAGAAATTTTTTAAACGATAATTATCTTTTTTTCTTATTAATATGAAATATATTATGCATTTTGCATATCAGTATAATTTAAGTGGTTTATATAATTTTCAAAATATCTCTTTAAATTTATCCAGACTTTTTTTTTTTTAGCATATTATAAAAAAAAAAAAAAAAAAAAAAAAAAACCTTGCACATTTAATTATTTTAATTATGAATATTTTATTTGAAATATGATGTTAAATTATTCTATAGAGGATTAGATTAGAAAAACAGAAAGCTGTAAAGGCGTGTAATAAAGAATATTAAATGTAAAAATTACGTAACGTAAACTGGTTTAATGTATTTTTTTTTAACGTGTATGACATTAAATCGTTATTTTAGAGACAAATTTTCGAAACTGCGGTTATTCTATAATTCCATTTTGAGGTTTCTTAAATCGTAAAATTCGGTTTTTAGAAGCTGTCCTGTCTGTCTGTGTATCTGTTAATTATATAACTCAAAAATTAAGATTACAAGGAAGATCGAATTCAGCATTCTAAATCTTTTTTACGTGGTGATATTGATTGAAACTTTTTACTGAGACCAAACAAATTGCCTAGATACAGGGACAGACGGATAAATTTATATACAGTGCGTGTCGAAATGATAGGTCCACCAGTAAAAACGAAAGTTATGTTGGTAAAAAAGATTTTATTGTGTACAAAGTACTATTTTATAAACTACATTACTTCATTCAATGTAAAATAATACATGAATAATATACAAATAATAGGAATAATAAGAAAAACAAAAATTACATGAAAAAGCTGTTTCAAAAAGATAGGTCCACTGAACCAAACATCAAATTAATGTTGAATTAATAAGAAATTTTGCCACCTTGTTTCAGAATAAGCTCATAAATCCTATTCGGCATGGTTTCTATAAGTTTTTGCAAAAACGTTTTCTCGATTTTTGACCATTCGGAGTAAAATAGCCTTTTTCAAGTCTGCAGTACTGTTGTACTGCCTTCCGCCTGCATACACCGCTCTTGCGAGTATACCCCACATGTTTTCTACCGGATTCAGGTCGGGGCTGCAAGGTGGCCAATCGATAACATGTACGCCATTACCCAGAAACCATTCGAAAGTGGACTTTGTAGTGTGCACAGGAGCATTGTCCCGTTGGAACATGAAGACTGGGCCCCCAATGTGCTCTGCTTGTGGAAAAAAATATTGTTCAAACAGCTGTTGATAGCCTGCAGCATTCAAACGATTGTCTACAAATGCTATATCAGTTTTTCCTGCACCTCTGAAGCCGGCCCATACCATAATGGGACCACCACCAGCTTGCCTCTTTGAGAATATCTGTCTATCGTTACGCAGATCGTACCAGTAGTACAGCCAGCCATCTGGACCATCCAGGTTGAATTTCTTTTCATCACTGAATATAACACGATGCCAATCTTGTTTCCAGGACATCACTTCATGTGCGAATTTCAATCTCTTTTCTTTGTGCATTTTAGTCAATTTCGGAGCTGCTTTCCTCTTCACGTAAACTATATTGCCGAACTTCTTTACCACTCTATGGACTGTAGATTTTGATATTGGAGGGTTTTGTTGTCTGGCCACAGTGGATAAGCTCATATTTCCAGATTTTAACTCCTTTAGGATAGTCCTTCTTTGTCGGGGTGTAACCAGTGTTGTGCAAGTTCACGAAAAAAACGAACTAGTTCAAACTCAAGTTCATTGTGTAAAAAACGAGCTAGTTCGCGCTCAAACTCATGTCTGAAAGAAATGAACGCGCTCAGTTCAAGTTCATTTTTGAAAACGAGCGAAACTCACTAAAAGTTCATTTTTACGTACATTTTTTTTTTTTTTTTTTCTAAATAGACCTTATCCTCTGTGAACACTTTCATAGGCCCTTTTTCTAAAATAACCAATTACCATGAAAATTATTTTTAATTTTACGCTTAATTAAACTTATTAACTAATAACTCTTAATTATAACTTATTAATTTAATTGTAGAAAAAATTTATTTAGCAAACACTTCTGAATAGTGTACCCACTGATTTTGCATGGTTTTTTATTCTCAAATTTTCAATACGTTTCTTTATACGCATGAGAACCTATTACTAAGAGACAAATTCTATCATTTAGAGGTTCCGTCGTTTTAAATCAGTGTTGCGCAGGACCGCGTTCATGAGTTTAATTATTTTCAGTTTTGAGCTGAATTTCGCTGGTTTTAGTTCCCCATCATACTATAGGTATGGGGAACTTAGGTAATCGTGAAATTTTCGACCTCGGTTTTTTGACTTTTTTACACGTTTTTAGGTGTGAGGAATCTGAAAATGACAAAATTTGTATGGTGTCCGTCTGTAGGGTGTCTGTTAGTATGATAGTCCGTTAATTTGTTAGTCTGTTTACACGCTATCTCACGAACAAATGATCGCAGAGAGGTCAGACCAGTTTTAAAATATCACTTTCGATACTGGTAAGAACCCTATTCATTTACAACATTCGAATTAAAAAACTTCGTAAGTTATTAGAAATTTACTATTTTCTTAACATGGGAGAATAAGACAAAATTTCACTTAAACGTGCATTAAATGAAAACTTTTTACTGTAAAAATGTCAGACCAGTTTTAAAATATCAATTTTGATGCCGGAATGAACATCAGTAACTATAAATATGCAACTTTGAAAATTTCGCAAATTATTGGAAATTTACGAATTTCTTAACATGTCAGTAAGGGGCGAAATTTCACATAAACGTCAATTTTTAGAGATACTTTCATCGTAACGATGTCAGACTACTTTTGAAATATTATTTAGGATAGTGGCATGAATATCACGGACTATGAATTTTCCAATATAAAAATTTCATAAGTTATTAGAAATTTAGGAATTTCTTAACATGGCAGAATAGGGCAAAATTTCACACACCTTCTCATTAAGATCTTTAAAAAAAGAAATGGAAATTTTTAAAGAAAAATCTTAAGCATTCTGCTCTTATGATTGAGACAGTATTCATGTTTAGTAGCATTGATAAAGAAGCAACCATGTCCCCTCATGGCAAGTGGCAGTAATGTACATGTTTGTATATATATACACATTATAGTTATTTTTTTCTTCCTGCTAAATTTAATAGAAAAAAGTATCAGATTTGAAAAAATCTTGACTTCCAGTTTTTGATTTATTTGCATGTTTTAAGAGCTCTAGAATATAATTCGAATATATATATTTTTTAATGTCTGTCTGTATGTGAAGTAGTTGCTCCTAGAAGTAAAGTAGTACCTGTTAGTTACTGAGTTATGTATTATAATTAAGAGAAAGCAATAATGGGAAAAGGACCCGAAATCCGGAATTCTTCTGGTCCCGTGGGTTCCGGATAATGGGTCCTATACTGTACTAGCTAAAAGGATGAGTTTTTATTTATTTATTTATTTAAAACTGTTTTAAGCTTTTATTAAGATTTATTTTTAGTTCTGTAATATACATTTAATGAAGTTTAAGCTTTATAAATCAAAGATTGAATTTTATGATGTATATGTTGTTTACATAATTAAAGGCTGTATTTTTTTTTTTTTCTTAATTGATTAAATAAAAGATAAAATTTCTACATCCCTATATTTTAATACATGTGTGGAAGAAAAAATAATTCTAAAATTTAATTTTTTTTTAATTATTATTATTCAACATTAATAGTAAAATTGCTGTTAATTGAGGTTCAAGATATAACACTTTCAGATCATTATCAATTGATATTTCTTGAATATATATTCTAAAATTAAAAAGGGTTTGAACTAAGAAGTTTTGTTTATATAATTTTGGAACAAATTAAAATAATCATCTAAAATATTTTTCTTGCTATAGTAAAATTTTCGTGTACATGTTATTAACAATAGCAGAGATTAAATTCATGAGTGAGAAAATCGTGCATTTGAAACTGTTAGATAGTCCTATAAACTCCTTTTAAATTGATTTCTTATAAATATGTTCAAATTTTGATACCTAGTAATTCCACAAAGATTTGAGAAGTTTACAAAAAGACGCATTTTTTCTCGCTAATATTTCTGAAGAAATTGAATAAATCTTAAAACTATTAAAAAAGTGAGAGTAGGAGACAGACTAATACTATTTTTAATATGTAGTATTTTGTAGATGAAACTTATACAAAAAGTTCACTCATTTTTTGAAAGAAGACTTTATTTCATGTTTATTGGTTATTCATATAAGGCGATTTGTTTGAATTTCTGGAAAATGCAGATAAAGGCAAACTCATCGTTTTTTGTGAATGCTTGGTAACGAGAGGTAAGAGGGAACCTTCCTCCCTCCCCCAAGTCCTACGCACACAATGTTAAAACAAACTGGCACATTTGGTAAATTTCAAACTTAGTTGGCAAACTTCTTAAACACTTTTCAGTCAAAAACTATAATGCATTTACAGATTCTAATTTTGCATTTCTTTCCCCCTCCCCTTTTTTTACTTTATTCTATATTCAATAAAAGAAAGTATTGGATTCCTAAAAATTTTCGGCTTCCGGTTTTCGATGAATTTACACGTTTTTAACGGTCCAGAACACGACTGGGCGATTTTTAGAAAATATCTGTCTGTGTGTGTGCGTAAATTTTTGGGGACTGTATCCAGTGGCGTAGCGAGCATAACTAGCGCCCGGGGTACGATTCCTTTTCGGCGTTCCCCCCCCCCCCCCTATGATTATGATTTTTTATTTTTATTTTCTGAATTTTACTTTAAATTTTTGAGTAGTTCTTCGGTCAATATTTGTAAAAGAACGAAATATTTTTCGTTTTTACTTTTCCTTACCGAAATATAGTAGACAAGGGTATCGTTTTTAAATGGAATTTTGGAAATTGAGTTTTTGTGAAATTTGCACAACTTGAGGTCCCTCCAAATCCTAAAAACAGGTCTTATGCTGATGATCTGTATGTGTGTCTGGGATCAGCACATCTCAAGGACAAATAGTAGCAAGAAATGCAATCTGGCTATTAAAAATATGCTGTTCATTGGCCCTTTTACTGTTTTGGCTTTAAATAATCATTGTATATGCTCATAACTTTTACATTAAATGAAAATATATACTTAAGAACCTTTTGCTTTTTAATTTTTTCGTGTGCTTTTTTTTATTCTACGTCTCTAACTTGACCTTCAGTACACAAGTTCTAAAAAACTGATATTTAAAGAAAAATTATGTTTAATTTCTAGTAAATAGTTCTAATAAAAATAAATAAATATTAAGTTCCCTAGACCACCGATGTTTCTTTCTCCTTTTGTAATAGGATACAATATATTTTTAATTTTTATTTAGAAACAACCGTCCATATTTATAAAATCCCAATAAAAAAAAAAAAAAAAAAAAAAAAAAAAACTTTGATCATTTATAGAATAGATTTCTGATAATTTCAAACTGTCGTAGAAGCGTATTGTGCTGCTTAGATAACAAACAACATTAGCTTGCTGGTGTAATATTGGGACGTTATCACAATGGTCACAGGTTCGAATACTGGCATGATCCCTCTTCACTCTTGTAAATAATAATAATAATTTAGTCAGTCTTAAAAAGGTATATTTTATAAACATTTAATTTAATTATTTGACTGAAAAAGAAAAAAAAGTGTAATTAATTTGGTACAAAAAAAAAAAAATAAATAAATAAATAACCTTCTATTTGAATTACTCATCCAATAAAAAATTAATATCTAACATACTCTTCCTCCTCAGCTTCCAAAAGAAAATCTGTCAGTGTATGCGATTTCGACACACAAAGCTTAAAATATATAGAATTTTTTAAATGAATAAAATAAATAAAAAAACCAGAAAACCAAATGCAAGTTAGTTTTGTTGTTAAGCACCTAAATAAGACGTGCTACATTGTATAAAATTTAATTTTATTATGCTTAGGTTTAATAATAACAAAATAACTTTACTTTTTAGGTTCTTTGATTTTACTCATAAAAATAATAAAATAATCAATTTATACTAGCCAAAGAAAACTACATTTTAAAATAATAATATTTAATCTCTGTTATAGCCGCCATTTTATAAGCATGTTAATTGAAGTTGCTTTAAATTTATTTTATATTTCTAACCTATTTGTACCAAAATGCATATTTATTAAATCTCTATTAATCAAAAATAAAATATGATTCTCCACTGTGAGACTATGAAATTCTTTATTAATAATTATGAAACATTTTAAATGTTCCTAAATTTTTAAGATTATATATATATATATATATATATAAATTTATTTATTTATTAAAGCAAAATATATAAACATCTATATTCAAAGGCGTGCAGTCAACTCTTTATTTTAGATACTTATATAATTGTTTTAAATAACATACAGCTTTTAAGTAATGAAAAAAGAGGTGATATGTATTATTTGTATTTAGACTTCTTCGCATTTTTGTAGGGGAAGAAATAGCCTAAGTGGGTAATCAACTATAAGTTATAAATATATTATTTTTTATTATTATTATTATTTTTTTTTTAAAGTTTTTATACACTTAAAATGTTTTTATATTATTTACTGAAATTTCATTTACATAATTTTGATTCTCTGGAAGATCTGTTCAATAATATAACTGTATTTTGTGTAATAGTATATTTTAATCAGTTTCTTATACAATATAAATTAATAATATTATATTACACTCTCGAGTTGAGTTGTATGTAAATCAGAAGGTATGAATTCGGGGCGAGTTCCGAGTCTGAAAACGGTTTGTGGGCCAGATTGAGGCTGTAAGGGCATTTTGCGGGTCAAGTTTACGTGGCCCGCGCAGGACTAAGTTAGATAAATCTGTATTAAAGTTAAATAAAAGAATAATATATCAAGAAGTTAAAGTCATGCATCATGCATAGATAATGACTTTCCAACATTACACAATATAATTACGTGAATAAATAAGGGAATATTTGAATAAATTCTGTTTAAAAAAAAATGAATATATATATATTTAACATGCGTCAATCATAAATTATAAACTTGTTTTCATATTTGTAGGGAAATTAGCCATTTGTTCAATATGCTATATATATATTGCGACGTACAGTGATGAGATATGAGGAACGAAAATTTTTATTTATCAAGGTATCAATGAAATACGGAAGTAAAAGAAAGCATTTTACAAAAAAGAAATACTGAAAATTTTAATAAATAAAGAAAAAATAACCTTGAAAATTTCCCCAAAAATGTTGTATCTTTATAAAGGGAAAATAAAAGAATTAAGGCAGGGTAAAGTATAGCAAGTTGTTAATATAAAATTACTGTCACTGCCCAACAACTCAAAAAATTTCAATAACGAATTAAAACAGTAGAATTAAAACGAATTAAGAAAAGTAGCAAAATTAAATAAATATGAAAATATGTACGCACAACAATTTTAATAATATTATATAGAATTTTTAATATTAGTTAATTATTACATTGCTGTTGCTTTATTTTACTTTTGTGAGATGAAACAATTGCAAGGTCTAATTTTCCCAATCTATTATTATTATTTTCCAGTCATACTATAGGTAAGGGGAACCTACGTAATCGTGAAGATTTTTGACATTGATTTTTTCACTTTTTTACACGTTTTGAGGTGTGAGGATTCCGAAAATAACAAACTTGATATAGTGTCCGTCTGCAGAGTGTCTGTTAGTGTGTTAGTCTGTGTACACGATATATAAGGAACATTGAACGCAGAGAGATCGGACCAGTTTTAAAATATTACATATGACACTGGTCGCAAGCCCCCTATTAATTTGCAACATTTTAATTTTAAAACTACGTAAGGTAATTGAAATTTACAGTTTTATTAAAGGGGAGAATACGACAAATTTTCGCTTAAACATGCATTAAAAGAAATATTTTTATTCTAAAGATGTCACACAAACTTTAAAATATGACTTTTGATGCTGGCATGAACATCCTTGACTGTGAATTTTCTATTTTAAAAATTTCATAAGTTATTAGAAAACTATGAATTACGTAACAGAACAGTAATTTAAAAAATTACTTTAATTAATTAATTAAAAAATAGTGTGAGTATTGCTTCACAACATTTTTTTTTTTTTTTTTTTTTTTTGCTAATACACATAAATTCGAAAATAATAATAACTGCATTTTCGCTGTATTTTATATAATATACATACAATATATTTATATATATATATATATTTGATTTATTACTATATATTATTTCTTGCCTTTAAGCTTACACACACGCATATATATATATATATATATATATATATATCAATATTTGCATATTCAATTTATGATTATATATAATATGATTCTTCTTTCGTAAATTTTAAATTCATTTAAATTTATTAAATTATAATTCATTAACGAAAGATAAATAGACTAAAAGTTATTAAACAGCCAATTTTTTTTATTTATAAAGACGACAGAACTATTTTTCCGGTGTTTTTTTTCGCTTACATCATAGACCATAATGCAATGGCAATCTTTTGTGAACCCCCGCACACAAATCAGTTGCAATATTTATACAATTTCCAGTAGACAGCATGTTAAACAAAGTACAAAATCACTATCAAACATTGGATAGTCTTAAAATGCTAAGACAAATGAAAATGCAATTGTACTGATTTTTAATTATAGCCTTATTGAATTTAAATATTTTTTTGTGGCTTTGTAAACCTGTGTAGAAAAAACATGAAAATGTCATATTTTTTACATCCCTGAAGTTTCAGGGTAATTCGTCAGGTATTTATTCTAGATATTTAACAAAACATCTAAATTCGAAAGTATCCGGTGATTCAGTCATGCCATTTATAGCAAGATAATAATGTATTATCTAATTAATTTTCAATTACTTACTCTTATTGGGGATGAACAAGATGACTGTTGTTTATCTTCATGGGTATTCGGTGAATTTGAAGAACTCGTAATGATGAAATTTGGCATTTTGGGAATTATTTTTCGTACAAGATCATTTCTTTTTGCTAATTCAAGTGCTCTTTTCTTACGATTTTCAGCACCACTAACTTTTTTTTTTTTTCTTTAAAGAAATCATGATTATTTTACATGGAATATTAAAATTATAACTAAAAAATACTTCGAAAATTTAATGTTCGGTTTTTAAACACAAAATATATTCGATAGAATTTTGCTAATGGTAAAGGCTTATCTAAACCACCCAAAAGGGCATATTGCTGCGAGAGCATGCTAATAAAACTATCTTATATAAATCTCCATTCTCCAGTAGTTTTTTTTTTTTTTTGGCCAAAAGGTTGTAAATCGGACAGTTGTCATTGATCTCTATGCCATTAGTAGCTACCCCCCGCAACGTGTTTTTGATATTTGGCTTTCTTCGACGAAAGATCTTATCAGTCCTGTTATGGTATGGGTCATCCTGTCTTTTCTTGTTAAAGTTTCGGCAAACACTTTCTTTTTCTCTTTTCAAAAATAATGGGTGGTCGGTATTCCTATAAATGCAAGAAGAGAAAATTGTACGATTGCTGTTATAAATCTAGGCGACATGAGATTGGGTGCGGAGGAAGGAGAAAGCGACAGCTGTCCTGAAAGGCATGTTTTTTCTTCAATTACGTTTTTATCCTGAATGTAGAATAACAGATTTGCAAGGGAATTTGTACCCGTTATCGTTTATCTTTCATAAAATATTCTCTGATTCAAGAAAAATAAAATATAATGGAAAAGTTAATTTGGAATATGAACTTTTTTCGGTTGTTTTAAAGATGAAAAAAAAAAAAAAAAAGCATGGGGGTAGAAGTGTAAAGTATGGAAATGGTTTAAAATAGTGTTACTTACTCTTTTAATTTCTTTGAGAAAATTCGAAAAAAGTAATTCTGGCTACACATAAAAATTATTAAAACATACACCCTGAATACAATCATTATTATTATTATTTATTTTTAAATAGTCTTTTTAATCGAACAATGACAATAATAAACAATATTAATAAATAATTCTTGTGGGAAAGAAAGTGAGAAATATAGATAGATTTTATAATAAGAATAAAAAACAGTCTAGGATATTTGTACTCCATCTCTTTCTCTCTCAATTCCCACCCCCTCCTCGCCCGTGGATTACTTTTGAGCTATACACTGATTCTTAAAGAACAACTGTCGCTATGTACCATTTATTACGAAAAAAGAAAAAGAAAGAAAGAAGAAGAAGAAAATAAAGAATGTTTTTGGTTAAAAACATAACTATAATTTTGAATATGAATAAATAAATAATCATAACCTAGATATCGTATACAATTTAAGAATAATTCTCAGGTTCAGGAACCTGTAGTTATTTGAATTTCATCCTGATGCCGAATATTATAAATTGCTTTCCGTTAATAAGAATTTTTTAACTTTAGAATATCTTTCACATAAATTAAAATTCAGTTCTTAAATATATGTATATATATATATATATTATTGACTTGTGGTTCATTCACGCCCCCCCCCCTTAAAAACAACAACAACAACAACAACCTTTAAACATTTTCATATTGCCAAACTTTTAGTGGAAAACATGGGAAATATCTTTTAAACTTCATAAATTTTTGTTGCAATTTTAGTGCACTTTATAAATACTGCTTTTTGTTCTGTAAACTTAAAAAAAAAAAAAAAAAAAATAGAGGGAGAGATTGACAGTGTATAGAAAGGGGAATGTGATAAATTCTGTTACATAAGTTAATGTGTAATTATGACATGGGTAAAATAAAAAGAAGGCAGCCGTATGCATTCTTAAAGTGAGTGTGTGGTATGGTGCTGACAACCTATTCTACGGATACTGGCTTGGCACTGGGATTTCCTCCTCCTGGATGGAGGCGGTCTTTCTGAAGTATCCTAGCACGTATTCTGGTGAGTTTCAGAGAAATCCGCGGAAAGCTTCGAACGGCTAGAGCGACGAGCCCGAACTGGATTCGAACCCGGTACTCCCGGTCTATCAAATTCGAAATAAAATCTCTAAAACACTGGTGGGGTTTTTCAGCTGCAGAAAAAAAATTATGCTAGAAAAGGAATTTTTGACAGACTTGAGGGTGAATTCGGCTGACAAGATATTGGCACCTGTCAACTCATTTGTATTGTATTGAGAAATACATTGTCTCAGTTCAGCCGCTCCATCACCGTGGGAAATTGACAGCATGCTTCTTTCACCCGAATTATGAAATTTGATCTAAACTACTTTTATCTTTCACAGTTTTCACAAAAATACAAAATTATAATTAATTAAATATTATGATAGATAATGTTTGTTTCATGAATGTATTAAAGTATGAACTTCAATTTCTTTATTCACCAAAATAATATTGTTTAGATACCAGCATAGGAATAGCTTGCGCTCCCCCTTTCCCCTACACGTCTTATTTTATTCTGATGGTACCTATGTGTAGCAACACGTTACATACGGTCAGGGTATAATCCGTATAAAGAATGCGTTACGGAACTATTGTATGTCCATTTGCTTCAAACCAATAAGGGACGGTAAATAACATGTCAAAGGGGGCCTAGAAAGCATTCTTTATAAACAATGAAAAAATATATATATATATCGACCTGCATACAACTTTTATTTTAGTCACCATCTTTTTTTTTTTTTTTTTTTAATGTCATTTTAAAATTTTTGGCGCTCTTAAAACCGCGGCGCCCTTAGGCCCGTGCCTCACGGGCCTGAGCCTAAATCCGGCACTGGGTAAAATCTAAGAAATATGTATCGTCTTTATTTCTATTCAGTTTAACAATATCCGGTCAGTAATAGCTCTTGTGGATACTCATTTGTAATCTCCCAATTAGAGGATTCTCAGAATGTACATGTTTAGCCTAAACAAGTTTTGTCTGAAACTTTCCAGGGAAGTCGACCCTCAGTCGGAAGGTTTGTCTTCCCATACATCTTCCTTAATTGATTGGCGAGTTTTACTAGCAGTAATTTCCCCCAACAATTTAGATTATTTTTCTTAAAAAAAATAAATCCTTTTATAAAAATATATCTTTCTGAAACTACTTTTTTTTCTTTTCGTGCTTCATTTTAATGATTCAAGCTGTGTGCAAACATTACTTATAACACATTTTATCGGACAAAACAAGAAAGAAAATATTTAATTATATTACATATTAATTTAAAGTATACTTCCCAGAAATCGATCAAATCAAAAATGAAATTTTCCGGGAAAACTTGTTTGTCTTGCAGGTCATTTGGCGCCCCTCTGAGAGAGGCGCCCGGGGCATGATAACCCCCCTTGCCCCCCCCCTCACTATGCCACTGACTGTATCTCAGGAATTACTGCCCAGAATTACATGTAAATTTATATGCAGATGTACCTTGACTAAAATTAGCGCCTACGAAATCTTGGTATCAATTTCTTATCAGGTGGCGCTGCTAGGCCGCGATTTTCACAGTTTCATGGAAGGCTATATCTCAGGAAATGCTGCACGAAATTGCATATAAATTTATATGCGGACGCGCTTTGATCCAGATTAGTGCCTTTCAACTTATGGTGATCATTACTCAACATGTGGCGCTGCTATACCGCGATTTCTACAATTTCAGGGAAGGCTATATCTCAGGAACTACTGCACGAATTTGCTTATAAATTTATATGCAGATGCACTTTTTCATTAAAATCACTAAGAAGGTAATATAAAGAAAATTATTATCTTTCAATCTGCTCCTGGACTCCCCCTTCCTCCAGGTATATACTAAGTGAAAATGGTAACAATTTAATTGATTGAAATTTCTAAAAATGTATCATGAAATAATTCTTTAAATTTATTGTTTAATGTTTATTATTTTTGCGATTTGCAAATTGCAAAAATGCCCTTTTTTCCTGTGGCCTTTTTTCCGGGTGCCCTTTCTATGAGTGCCTTTTTTTTTTTCCACGCGCCCTTTTTTTTCGGGATGCATTTTGCAGAATTATTCTCTTTGCTGTCCATTTCTTCTTTTACTTTCCTTTTTATATTTCAGACAGAAATATTTCATATGAGTTTGAGCTTGAATTGCTTTTTCACGCTCAAGTTCGTGAAAAAAACGAGTTTCGCTCAACTCAAGTTCATAATTGAAAAAACGAGCGAAGTTCAACTCAAAACTCAAAATTTTTGAGCTACGCTCATGAACGCGTTCAAATGAACGCGTTCGTGCACAACACTGGGTGTAACGTTTGATGGGCGGTCAGAAGATTTTTTACTGCCATAAGCATTTCTAAGTCGCAAATAATTATTTACAACATTATGTGATCTGTTTAAAAGTTTACCTATTTCTCTATTCGATTTTCCACACGTTTTAAATGCATCAATTTTCCCTGCTCAACCAGCGAAAGACTGCAACGACGACCCATTTCGTTTGATTACAACGTGATGTTCAAATCTGTTTAAATACCTCCACAGCAGCCAGCATAATCCCGCAGTAAGACTAAGCAACGATATTTATGCAAATTTTTGGGAAATAAACGTGATTGGTGCAAAATTTCTGTAGGCGGACCTATCTTTTCGAAACGGTCTGAAAATGAAAATTTGCATAAAATAAAAAGGAATTATTTATTTTTAAGAAATTTCTTCATAAATAGTTATAACAATTACTGATTAATTATCTCTACCAAAAAGGTAATTCTTATTCTCAATTAAGAGTTGAAATTTTGAAAAATGCGGGTGGACCTATCATTTCGATACGCACTGTACATTACATTCATGAGCGGCGTTTCCTATTGATACATGACAAATAAATGGATATGTATATATAATAATAATAAGAACTTTCATCACTCATTTGCAGGTTCACGCAAAAATAATTCAAGTACCTTCATGGTTATGGTTAGAATTTTTTTTTAAGTTGATTTAGAATTTTTTATGCGTATTTTACTGTAATACATTTAAATACTGTATTATCAGAGCCTGATTTAGGCCGGGGCACTCTCTCACCGGAATATTTTTACAATTATTTTTTACTGCATATCATAGGAATTCCACGTTTTGACTAGAAAGTTATTTTTATAAAAAATGAACGGTGTAAAACAATCGAGTTTACTTATGGTTATTAGACACCAGAATTCTTTTAAAATAATTTTTTGTTTATTATAAAAGGAAATTATTGCTTAAAAAATAATGGTGTAAGTGTAAATAATGTGTGCCCCGGTCTAAATCAGTCCCTGTGTATTATCTGTATATTAAATTTATAAACAACATGCAGGGCTATCGAAGAAAAGTCGAATACTTTTTTTATATATATATTCGAAGTATTAATTCTTTAAAATGCTTTGCTAAATTTTTTCCTGTCCTGAAGGACAATCCTTACAAGAGCTTTCATCTGCACAGCAATGTTATAAACTTATTGGATGCTGTGCTGTTGTTATAAAGAAATGACTTCTTGTCAAATATAGAATAAGGGAAAAAAGTGTGATACTGTAAATGTTACTCTATGTTATTCCTCTTACGGTATACTTCCTTCTTGCACACAAAATTTTCTAAAAGGTTTTCTTAATTGTCCAGGAATGTAAAATGAAACTATTTTTAACTAATTGAGACGAGTATTCCAACCAAATTAATACGAATAATGTTTTTTGCCATTAAAAAATAAATAAATAAATAAATAAATAAATAAAAGCGCTACAAAGGTACAAACAAATTTTGTTTTTAAAACTTGCACGTTTTATTGGGGGTAAATGCTTCATATAGAATAGATATAATTAGTTATGTATAAAATAATACGTTCTGTATTTATAATTATTATTTATTTTCTATATACATAAAATAATTTGTCAAAAAGTTTACTTATTAAAAATTTCCTAGTCTTATATTTTCAGATGTATGAAAAATAATTCCACCAAATTAATTTATCAGTTTTATTTATTTAAATATCCAGAAAAAATTATATTTAAACAAACTTTTTACTCAATAGAATAAAATAAAGTAGCATAATTATCATAAAAAATTGCATTGTTATAATATATGTGGCGAGTATATGAATAGCAATGTACAATCTGAAATTCTTTCATCTTTATGGAAAACATGAATGAATTGTGGAAAATATGTTTTTCCAGGTTTAATAATTTAAACTGTTTTTTTTTTTTTTTTTTTTTTTTAAGGGTCTTTAATTCGACAGAGAAGTGTAAAATTTTCAGGTGATTTTCGATTATATCTGGCAATGCATTTGACCATAATAACTATTTTTGAAATTAGAGTAGATTTAAGAAAAAAAAAAAAAGGAAAGGAAAGAAAAAAGAAAAAGAAAAGAAAGAAAAAAGAAAATATTGGCATTACTAAAGTATTCCAGATTTATTAAAATATTAAAATTAGATTGTTTAGAGCAGTGTGCTTAAGATCAAGTCTTTTCTTAATTTACTATGTTAGGTTATAGTTTTAAAGTGTTTAAAATGTTAAACTTGGTGAGATGCTGAATCAACTGAAATGATCAATACTGTGCTACTAGCGATTTATACTTAAAGGATACTCAAGAAATGACAATATATATATATATATATATAGATATAGATAGATAGATAGATAGATAGATAGATATAGATATATACTCAAGACATGAAGAGAGAGAACTTCGTTATTATGCAATATTAATTGAGGTAAATAACAAATAATCTTCTCTAACAAAATATATTTTATTTCCTCTAAATTTCTCAATTTTCAATAATAACCCAATTCATCAAAATGTAATCGGTCTTTGAATGGCCTCTCATCGAAATCTGACGAACTAATGAACGGCCGATAGTCGGAATATCGCCGAGAACGACGAATCTCACCAGGAATGTAGATAGTTGAATCCGGTGATCGAAACTCGATGAATCTTAGAAACTGACCCAAGGAAAAACCGACGGAAAGCCGTGATTTCCATCTAGTTTTCATGTGATTTCTTATCGATTCTACATCAATTTTCGGTGAAATTTTCCTCATTGAAAACTTGTCTTAAAAATATTTTGGTTGTGTTGATGCTCGAGCAAATTTCGAAGAATCAATGAAAGGCTGAAGAAAATACGATTGACCAATGCTACTAGGGATATAAATAAAGAAAATTAATTAAAAATGAATAACTTTTTTTTTTTTTTTTTTTTTTTTTTAATATTCCCTAACGAAAAATGGTTTCTTAAAAATGAGCAAAATTGTCTCAAAATAGCTCCGAAACAATATATATTTAAATTTGAAAACCTATGTACTCATTTTTGAGTATATTGACATGTCAAATATGGGGATATTGGGATTCTTATTGGTCAACCCCATTTTTGAGCATATCAATATACACAAAAATGAGTACATGGGTTTTCAAATTTATATATATATATTGTTTCGGAGCTATTTTGAGGCAATTTAGTTCATTTTTAAGAAACCATTTTTAACAGTGTATCATGTGGAAAAAAAAAAAAAAAAAGTTTTTTTTTTTTTTTTTTTTTTTTTTTAATACATCTAACATTATTTAACAATAAACATAGTGATATACTTAAATATAAAATAAATGCATGATCATTTCACATACACAATAGACAGATAGTTAAAGTAAAAAATTAAGTAAAAAATTAATGTTTAAAATACCCTGTATTAACGGTACATTTCTAAGATATTATTTTTATTGTATATAATTTGCAGGAAATCTCACAATGGCAATGAGGAAAACAACTGATGTTATTATTTATGCGAAAAAAAAATAAATAAAACTAAAAAAAATACTTATTATTATTAAAAAAAAAAAAAAAAAAAAAAAAAAGATAAACATGCCGAAAATAATTATAAAGAAATTCCATTTTAATTTCCTTGCTGTTGCAGGAAAACGTAATTACAGGGAGCTTTTCCGATTAAATGAGAAAGAATTATATCCTTATAATTAACAAAAGGCTTTAATTGATACAGAACATAAGACATAGTAAACTTTGCGTTCTATCCTACAATTTCATGTTTACTAATATCAGTCATTAAAATTGAAATATAAGATAAAAGGAAAATAAATTGTATTCAAACTCAAAATACTATGTTTAAGCAGAATAAAATACTTAAAATGACAGAGCATCAGAGTCGATAAATAAATCCTAAAGGATTTTTATTTTTGAATGTAAATTTATAATATTTTTTACTGTGGACATATTTAATGGAATCTTATATGCTAAAGAGAAACAATCAATATTATAGAATTGCATTAGAGGCTAATAATACTGAAGCATACATTTTATTTTAAATATAATTATCATGAAACAAAAATATACAACTATATACTGGAGAACATTTTATTAACTAAAAGGTAAGTTATTTCGTTGCCAGGGGTCGTACTCTCCGCCCCTTTTTCAGGACACACTTAAACATGAGAAATTTTCTCCTATTTTGCCACAAGTAATTTCATGCAGAATTTTTATGGTACTTTTTATAGAAATATCTCCAGATTAATCTGGTTAGAGATCATCGTAAAAAAATAGTGGTAGGAATAGAGGCGGAAATTTGTCATATTTGAGAGTGTCCTGAAAAAAGGGCGGAGAGTACGACCCCTGCGTTGCAAATAATAATAATCTGCATCCAATTGTTATAAAGCACAACGATTAAAAAAAAAAAAAAAAAAAAAGAAAAAAAAAAATTATGCATTAACACAAATTTTCCAAATTAATTATAATGCAAGCTAAAGCAATAGAAACGAAAAACAAATTTCTATGTAATGCAAAATCCGTTTGTCTAATATTATTTAACTTTACTGTCTAAATTACTAGTTAATAAATTAAACTTTTAAGCTTATTCTCTACCGTTACTTCAAAAACTGTATAGACATCCAATGTATAACTATTGTTATTGAAATACTTAAAAGAAATCTATAAACTGCTACCACACACAATACAATAAAACAGAAATATTTTTTCATAATAATAAAAGAGGGAAAAAGAAAAACCTTATGGAGATATATAACCAAACATAACTATAACAAAGTATCGTCCAAATGCCTTTGTTGTTGAGGGAAAATGTAATTACGGAGAACTTTCTGGACAAAATGAGTCGGAATTATTCCCTTGCAAATAACAAACGGCTTTATCTAGCTGACGTAAAACATAAGAGTTGCAGGTAATTCTTAAGAGTCTCATTAAAAGAAAATACGACATTTGGAAAGAAAAAAAAAAAAAAAAAGTTATTATTATCAAACATCCCCAGATACGAATTCAAGAAATGAAATTTGAATTAAGATAAACAATGATTTAAGAAAGACTATTGTAATTTGAAAAAGATATCTAAAAAAAAAAAAAAAAAAAAAAAAAAAAAAAATCTATACATTTCCAGAAACATAGAGAATAAAATATAAATAATGAATGAATATAGTTTTACTTATATAGCTGTAAAGATTATTCAAATTTATTTATCCTGAGTTCTTTGTAAGTGGGCTATTAATTGAAGAACTAATTACACAGGTCGACAGGTAAAATTTTGATTTCATAATTTTGGCTGGTCTTTATGTTTTTTGGTATGCTGAAACCGAAAATGAAGTCAGTTTTCCTCTATCACATATAGATTTTTGTCAATACAGGGTGCCTACCTAGACAATTTCTTCCATTACTCTTCCAACAATATTATTATATGGTAAGTTTTATAGTATGTGTCCATGATTAATCAATAACGGATACCTGTTGTTGTAATAGTGCAGCACTAGCACGAAGTAAAATCCTACCCACCAACTAGCCTATTGTTATGATGGTATACGTAAGAAATTGTGTCGGTAAACACCCTGTATTGATAAAACTCTATATACGTGATAGAGAAAAATGGGCTACATTTTTGGTTTCAGCACATCGAAAAACATAAAGATCAGCTAAAATGATCAAATCAAATTTTATCAACTTCATTTTTGTCGGCCTGTGTTATTACTTCTATGTACATTTTGCTGCATATCTCTATTTCTAATGAAATGCTGTACATTCAAATGATTGCCTTATATAAGGGACAAACTGCTCGTATGTACTATTAAAAAAAACTGAGGGGGGGGGGATAAAATTTAGCTTTTATATACAGGAAATTCTTAAAGCGTAACAGTCCCTTTTTGTTTCTTATTATTACTTTTATTTTACTATATTTTGCAATTCCAAAAATGAATTTATTATTAAGAATAGTGCGACTGTATTTGTATTGCTGATATTACCCTGTATCTGGTCTCTTGGACTACGACTACATTTTTTACTGTAATCGTGATCAAGTTTTATCAGTCCATTTAATACTAATTTCTCCAAGAGAATACACGATCCACTGATTTCAGAAAGACTTTATAGTTTCAAGTATTTTTCTTATCTAATGTTTTAAACCACTAGTTATTTCTTATTTTAAAGTTGAGAAATAAATTGACTAGATTATAAAAAGTAGCTTTTTGAATATTTTCAACTTTAATATCCGTAAATTAAATGTATGAACTCTTTAATATCATTTCTACATGCCTCGTAAAAGCAATTCCAATCTTACTTTCCGTACAATTTTATATATATATCCCTGCATACCCAAAAAGCATATGATATATTTCCTAAAGTTTAATAATGTCTAGGATTCATTTAAAGAATTTTAATAATCTTCTAAAACAACAACAACCAAAAAAAAAAAAAAAAAAAAAAAAAAAGTTTTAAAATGCTCTCCTCATAGCTTTCTTCAGTGAAGTTAAGAAAACATATAAAAAATAATAATTCTTGCTTTTGTAAGATACATAAACGTATCATAGAGAAAGAAGTTTCATTTAAAACAAAATCATTTACTCTGCATTTTCCAAGCATTATAATCAGACACATAATAAAAATCCCTAAATTTATTGTCCTGCTTCAAGTGTTCGCAACCACAAAGCAAAGCGAGAACATAAACTCAGCTCAAATATTCTTCCCTCCCTTTAATTTATAGTCGCCACTGAACTTGGAAATGAAAAACAGTTGCACAGCTGTACATGAAAAAATATAATAAAAGATAAGTATAATAAAAACAAATCGCTGGAAATTTTCTTTATTGTTGAAAAGGCGGGAAAACTCATTTATGGCTCTGTTCACTTATGTATGCATCTGCTACAAAAGGAAATCTGTAAACAGAGAAAGCGTAAGGAAATAGCCTGCTTTATTTGCATATATTGCACATTTATTAATTTTTTAACTTGATTTGTGAAACAAATTACACCTAGACAGAAATAAGCTAAGATCTTGAAATGTAAATAGTTATCACTTGATGTTTTCGTAAACCTAGAGTAATTCGTAAAATGATTTCATTTTAGTTATTTACATTTTTTTTTCTTTTTTTTTTTTTCTTTTTTCTTTTTGTTTAAAGTATCAAATTTGTTTGGAATGATAAAATATGTGAATTAATAATAAAATCTTATTTAGGTAGGTTTGAAATTAGTAATAGGTTTAAAATTTCTAATAATATTAAGAAGTATGGTACTGGATTTTTTTTTTTTTTTTTTTTTTTTTTTTTTTTTTTATATATATTCACTGTAATAACATTATTTAGATTAAAATAAAATAAGTTTATTTGGAAAAAATATATGTCAAACTGTAATAAAAAAAAATTTACAACATTACAAAATATTCATTAATAATAAAGGTTTTTAATTCAAGGCATATACCTGACAATTTTTTCCCTCAAAAAATATCTAGCATAAATATAAAAATTCTCTTTTAACATTCGTTAAATTTTTAATGAACAAATCTGGCTTTGCCTATTTAACCTTTAAAATAAGTTATTCATCAAATTATCTACAAACGAAGAAATTATGCAAAAGTCTAAAGTAATTTGGTTGACAAAGTATGCGTAGTAGAATTCTAATTAAGTTGAAAGCGCACAGAGCTTTCAAGAGTAGTATTACTTAATTAAAGCTAAAAACTGTAATTAGTTATGAATTAAAGGTTATTGGGTAAAAGTTGTGACTCTAGCTTTTACATTTGTCTTAATGTGAATTGAGCATGGGAATATTTATTTGATAAGAAGTTTATTGTATAATACTTGCATATTCTATGCGTAATAGAATTCTAATCAGTTTGAAAATGTATGGAGCCTGCAAGAGAGTAATATTTCTTTATTAAATTTAAAATATTTAATTAATTATGGATGAAATGCTATTGGATTAAAAATCACCATACTTTAGAATGATTTAAATTAAAAATTAAAAATTAAAAAAAAAGCATGGGAAGGGAGAAAGAAATGCATAATTACAAATGTGTGAATAAAAGAACTGACATAAGTTAAAAAATACAGGAAATATAGATGAGTGAAACAAACCAAAGCAGGTCATCATCAAGGTTTAGCTACGTCTCGCTTAATACGTGACTCGGCGGTAACCGCAGTTTAGAATGAATTATGACAAAGAAAATTAAAAGTGAGATTACAGAGTTTTCACAGACTGTACTTTTCCCCTGACATTTTTGCCAGAACGTTTTAATAGTAATCTTCAAAAATATGTTTCCTTGGTAAATTAAGATAAAAATCACTGCATAAATGTTCTGGGAGAATTGTCAGGGAAAAATGGCGGGCCTGTGGCAGTCCTGGGGTAGATAAAAATTTAGTTATGAATCTATCCCTTAAATATGATTTTATTTAAAGAGAGTAATCATTTTTTTTTTTTAAATTGGTGGTAAGATTATTGTATTTGTGTTCCAAAATCTTAATTAAGGCCATACAAACTTTTACTTTTCGTTGTCAAATGAACATTCAATTTACAAAAGCAGAAATGTATAACAAAACGCAACGATATGAATATTACGATCTATACTGCGTACATTTGAAAAGACAAAGAATAATAACAAAGCGGACGCTTTGTTTGCAGCACTCATGCCTACTTTGTTCGAATGAAGAATGAGCCGTGTTTTCTTTCGACCCAAAACAATTGTTGCGAGTTCTTGAATTTTATGGTGTTTATTCAAAATTTAGTACTGATTAAATGGACATGTTTTATAAATAATCTCTAAGAAAAAAAGAGAGTTAAATTATGTTTTACTATTTCTTTATAGTGATAAGAAAGTGTTTTTTCGTTAGTCGTAACTTGGCACTTCTGAATATATAATTAAAATATTCAGTGACATTAAATCTTCTAAATAAAACGTTTATTTTAAAATTTCGGTAACATTTATAGTTTTGCAAGCCTAAAGCAAGAACACACCTTATGACGATCTCATGATGTGATGATACCACTGGGGATAACATAAGCATCACAAATCATATTGTGACAAGAACTCCTTAATTTAATTGTATAGTAGCTCTCACGTGATTTCGACTTTAAGTGATGGATTACCTGTGATGGCATATATGTTGGTGAAACGAATTTAAAAGAATTAGCTTAAAGTAAAAAAAAAAAAAAAAAAAAAAAAAATCCGTGACAGTATGTCACAATGTCGTCAGTACGACATTTCTGTCGTCTTAAAACGATCAAGATTATAGTCATCTCAGGCATTAAAATGCAGTCATAGAAAATGCATTATGCTCCCACTGTATTCGCAATTTAGTCTTGTTCTAGTAAATTGTTCATTGAGGACAGTTTTTAAATAAGTAAACGAATTAATGAAAAGTTTTCATACCAATCTGTTTCATAGGTTTTACTTTATTTTATCTTATAATTTAAAGTAATTCAATAAGTATATGTAATACAATAATTCAATATAATTTAAATAATATCATATTCAAATTTTGATACCACCTGTAAAATAATCTAATAAAGGAGAAAAGAAATTTGAATAATTTTATACGATATCTGCATAAATCGTTTGGTGTTGTGTTTGGATTAAGGAATATTGCCTACGTGAAGTACATGATAATGAAGTGCCTTGATAAGAAGCCTTCCTATGGAGTTTCTTGCTCGTAAACGCGGATTTTAAAGAAAACCATGGAAAATTCGAACTGTTTGCCTGATGAGTGCGACATGTGATGTAGAAATTATATATATATTTTTTAATTTTTCTATTCCTTTTAGTTGAAATATAGTTTAACGCTTTATGTAATAATCTATTTGTGTCTTCAATATTAATCTTTAATAACAGCCGAATTGTTGCTTCATCAGTAAAATAATAAAAAAAGAAATGTAAAAAAAAATCACTCTGCAAGTAAAATCTCACGATATCTTTTCATCTTATAAAGGATAACACATCGCTCATTTTATTTATGTTCCTCCTAAATCATAGTAGTCTAATTTCTAACATAATTTTTTCGGCTAGTCAAAATTATCCTTGAGCAAAATTAAATTATAGCTATATTTTATGTATAATTAAATGGGGGTTTCTCATAACGAAAGTTTGGCGAAATGCAAGGGTTATTTATTTATTTATTTATTTATTTATTTATATTTTTTTTTACACTCTTGCCCTGTGTATTCAAAATTATTAGCTTGATTAGAATATAACGTATCTCAAAAAAAAAAAAAAAAAAAAGCACTTTTTATGTGTTCTTGCTGGCGATGAAATTAAATGCCAATATGTAATGATAAATTGAATTTGGCTGGAGCTTTATCATTCTTCTCTGTTCTCTGATCGCTCTTGTTTAGAGCATCTACGAATGCAGTTCTCAAAAATTTATCCGTTAGGGGCACCTTCCCTTTTTATTTTATGCAGCAATAAAAAACACTTTGTGTCGATCTTTATTGATTTCTGGATTTTGCCCTTTTTAACACCTCTGGATAAAATCTTAGTTATTTCAGTTGAAGAGATTTCAGATGTCTGGCGGCGAACAACGCAAGAGAAAGGAAATTTTCACTTATATGGACACTTGGCCATGTATGAAGCATATTCCGAACTGTCTAATGGAAAATTGCTATACATGTACTGGGGAAAAACTGATTCACAGTGAACATTGATAGCAGAACCTCTCAGCCACTGGTAAAGTGTCACGCCGTAATTCGTAATCCGGTGATTTGTAGCAATCACTATATTAAATATAATCGATGATCTGAAAAAAAAAAAAAAAAAAAAAAAAAAAAAAGGGGGTATATTCTGCGAAAATCCGCCCCCCTCATTTTCTTAATTAGTGTACTTTTTCATTAGTGTACTTTTTTTTATATATATGGAAGGAAACTTACATTTTAGCCTATACATAACATCGTTTTGTTCCTCCGTTCTATTATATACAATATATTTTCTCATATTTTAGCTACTGCATATTAAAATGATCAATTTTCTGTTTTTTTTTTCTTACTTTCTCGTTTTAATACAAACAGAGAAAACGAATGCTAAATTGTTTATTTATATTTTTTGCCTTATATCGTAATACATTTTGTCAATATGAGTTTTTATTATTTTTGAGATTTTTTTTTTTTTGAAATTATGTATATATATATATAAAAATTAATATTATTACAAATTATTTTCAGACGACCATATTTTTGTACACTGAAATTCCTGCAATGAATATTTATTAACGAGAAAATCTAAAAGTCGGTTAAAATTTTTATAGAAAATATTTAGTGATCTGAAGCATTTTTATTAACCTTCAGACATGAAAAATTAAGTATAAATGAGGAACAAACATTCAAACCGTGTTTTCTCCTTCGGATACAATTTTACAGACAACATAAAAACTAATAAATTAAAAAATAATCAAACTTAAAACCTAATTATCATTTGTTTAGATGTATTACTAGATACTAGGAAAATATGTAGAAGTATCGAAGAAGATATGTAGACATACTATTTTTATGTTAAGTTCAAAGAAAAATCACTAACTCTTAAAAAAAAAAAAACACGGTTTGAATGTTTGCTCTGAATTTATAAGCGAGAAAAATCTAAAAGTCTGTTACAATTTTTATAGAAAAATATTTAGTGATCTGAAGCATTTTTATTAACCTTCAGACATGACAAATTAAAAAATATACTATAAAACCAAACTAACGACCGTTAGCTAACTATTTTTAAATTAAAGAGGAAACGAATTAAAATTTAATATATTTAATCTTTAATATTAAAACAACAGAAATCGTTTTCTTTCGTTGTAATTCTGAAGGTAATTTATATAAATTGATAAAGTTTAAAGGAGGTTCTCATTTATAATTTATGATCTACACATTCTATAAACAGCAACTGGTATTTTCGATTTCTTGCTAGTCACGGACAGCACGGTCTCTCCATAATACGATTTACGTAAAGAGTCATTAGTTATTAATAATTATTTATGACAACATTAGCGAAGGAGAAATTCAATATAGCTGGACAAGCAAATGGTGTAAAATTAATATTAAATACCAAAATATTCTTTACTAAATGGAAAGCTAGCTTTCTCAATGAACTACATAAATTATAGTATCCGATTATTTAGTTTGCTAATCATAATTAATGATACACATTGCCTTCATTATTCTTGATAATTTCTAGTAACTTATTCGGGAACTATAATAATTAGTTTTAATCCAATTTATAGTAATGGTTCGATATCAATCTATTATAGAGTTTAATCATAAAAGTTGATCTAATTATATTAAATTATATAAAATTTATTTAACTTATTTCTATTCAATAAATGGGATGAATGAACGATGTTATTTGACTTCTGTTGACTGTGTAATTTGTATATCTCTGATTGGATATATTTGTGACTGAAAGTACATAATCTGCTGTATAAAAATGATGAGTCTAGTAATGAAACTTCGGATATCTAAACGAGCTATATATATATATATATATAGATATATATATATAAATGAACTATCTCTCTACGTATATATATATATAAATGCTTCTGAACGAACACCTGAAAAAGTGGTATCCGTGCTCTATGGTGAATATATTGGTGTTATCGTGTCTTTTGTGGTGCGAGAATAGTTCATTGGCTTGTTTCAGAAATATTCATAGAATGAAGTGCATTCATCGACTGGAACTTCCTTGTTTATATACGAAACAGTTGTCGCATAGAAAAATGTTCAATGCTTTTGTAGAAATATATATAACTAAACGGCTATTCATTAAACTGATGTGGTGTTCATATCAGATTAATTTTTAAGACCTTAGAAAAATTGAACATTTTTTGTTGCGCCCTTTATTGGGAATTTTTGTAAATTTAATAACGAACTATACAGTATTTATATTTTAAAGCAGTAAAACTTTACATAGTATAATACAGTAAGAATATTATAAGTACAGTACATTCTACACATAGTAGTTCTACTCCTCCAATTTTTTCTTTTTTCTTTTTTTTTTCTAAATCAATATCCGTAAAATATTCATGCTCATGAATACCGTGACTAATTTCATTCAATTAATAAAAACAACAACCAAGGTTTTTCCTCCAAACTTTAATCCCTTCTAAGTACTGTTTGTGACACGCATAGATAATGATAATTAAAAATTCTCCACAGGAGTCTGGTAATGAACCTTCGGGTATCCAAATGAGCTCTTTTTACACATCTGCAAAAGTCGAAGATTTCTCATTAACGTTAGGAACTGTGGATTATGGCCTTGAAATTTACGATCCTGAAAGCTTATGAAATCTCACTAATAACTTTAGTAATCCTTTTTGCTTTGAAAGAGTATTAAGTAAGACTTGCAAATTACATTTTCATGTAACGGCTGAGAAAAAGCAAATGCTCGAGCAAAATATGTGATATCATAAATTTCGTTCTCTGAGATTTTTAATAGTACCGCCCCATTAGTAGCATAGTTTTCTATCTTCGAAGAAGAGGCAAAAATTTACGAGATATGAGAGGCAATATAAGAAAAATAAGAAAACACATTAAATAACAATAACGTTCAAAATATAGCTATCGTTGATTCTAAATCTTCATGAAAAGCCAGTATTATTATTCTTTACATCTAGTATTTTGGAAGTAAAGTTTCTATACGAAAGTAGACAAATATTGTACGAATATATTATTACTTTTGCAGTTTTATTTACAGATAATGCGATAGACTTTTCATATACAAATAACAGAATAAATATTATTTTAAGTTTATTTTAAAACTATTTTAAAAAGTAGGAAATTAACAAAGATATTTTCAATGATTAAGTAAATCAAATTTAGTCACAAAGTATTTAAATGAACCAGTGTAATTTGCATGCAATTTAGTTCAAACGAAATGATATAAAATTTATAAAATTTATGAAAATTTAATACATGGTATCAAATATATGATATAAAATTATACTATTGAATTTACATTATTTATTATATTATTTATTATTGATATTGCATACCGTATGTGAAACATATATTATTCAATATATGGTATAAAATTATATTTTAAAAATTAATATGATATATTTTTCATTTAAAAATATTAGAATAAATAATATTTTAAGTCTGTTGTAAAGCTATTTTAAAAGTATGAAATTATTTTTGTTGATTAAATAAATCAATTTTAATCACAAAGTATTTAAATTAAACAGTGTAATTTGCACGAAGTTTAGTGTGAACAAAATGATTTAAAATTTATACTATGAAAATATTACGTATGATGCAAAATTTTGTGAAAAATATATTCAAATATTTAGGCAAATTATCTAAAAAAAAAAAAGCTGAAACTAAATACAAATGACATGTTTAAATGCATGTATTATTTAATTTTATTTTATATGGAATTTTGTAGGTTATTTAAGATATTGAATAACATGAGTAACTTCTTTAAATTAAAGCACAACTGTTAAGTACATGCGTTGATGGATAAACCTCTCTGACCATGGTTTTTGAAAATTAAAGATATAACTATGAAAAGTATTGGCAAAGAATAGGTAAGAATAAGAGAAAAAGTCCCCGAATATTTAAAAATATTGTAACATTGAATACTGAGTCTCATAAAATTCGATAATATTTTAAAAAATGAGGCAATATGAGAAGTTTAAATAATGTACAATAAAAAAATATGTTAGATATTAATTACAGGAAACTGTATTACGATTAATTATAAATATCAGTAAACTGTTAAAAAAAATCTTGTTTTTTGCCTGTGTTGTTGCATGACATTTATAGAAAACATTGATCAATAAAAGTAATGTTTAGGGTAACTCTAGGATATATAGCCATAGTCTTCAAAGATTGAAATAAAAATTATTAGTAACCAAATACAAGAAGTATTTGCGCATTTTAAAATTCTTATATATATATATATATATATATATATATATATATATAAGAATTTTAAAATGTTAATTATATATATATATAATATACATACATACATATATATATATATATATATATAATTTTAAATTTTATATATAAGAATTTTAATATATATATATATATATATTCATAATATTTTGGGTGAAAAAATAATAAAATAATAAAGTCTGTTATATATATATATAACAGACTTTATTACTGTTTTTATTCTATGTTGAAATGATACTTTTTCTCAACAATAGGTATGCATTTTTATAAATTTGGCTTATTTAATGAAATGGGAAATATTTAAGATCAATTTGGTCATTTTTTAGAAAATTAATTATGAAGTATGAATAAGCTGAAGTCTTATAATAGTACTTTAATAACGTATAATCTCCAGAAAGGTAAAATCACTACCCGATGTTTACCTGCACATAATAATAATAATAATAATAATAATAATAAAGATCTGTATTTGCAGTCACTAATTTATTGTAAGTAATGAGTGAAATATAATTTGGATGTGGTATCATATCCATCACTTGAACAAATGTGGGTGTTTACTTTCTAAGTATGCATTAAATATACGAGTAACATCTATGCATATAAAAAATGCGTATGTAAGTCTTAGAATTTCTAGAAAATAAAAATCTAATAAATTTGTCTTATGAGAACGGAAAATAGTAATAAAAGTAATAAAAAATTGCATATTTATTCTACTTCACTTATTTTTACCTAAGGCAAACACATGGTAATCAGCAATATACATGGTACTTCCATTTATCCCCGCCTCCAAAAAAAAAAAAAAAAAAAAAAAAAAAAAAGTTTATTTTTTTTTTTTTTTTTCTAAGTATTAATATTTTCTATAATAAAACTGTGATGTATTGGTACAGTCGGTAACAAAAGTGTCCGAACACTAGCAAAAATTCCTATGTAAAAAAAGTACACTTCATACGGTTTTGTTAAATAAATCCTTGTCGAATCCTGTTCTTAGTCAGTCTAAGAACAGGATTCGACAAGGATTTATTTAGCAAAACTGTATTTAGCCCACTTTTTTTATATAGGAATTTTTGCTAGTGTCCGGACACTTTTGTTACCGACTGTAAAGTGTCTCCTGGCATAGTTTATAGATCCATTTTACCTATAAAAAAAAAAAAAAAAAAAAAAAAAAAAAGGAAAAAAGAAAGGAATTGTAGCCTATTTATGTTTTCTAAGTAATAGATATAAATTTCTTTGTAAAACAAAATACGACAGGGCCCATTTTTTTTTTTTTTTTTAAGTTTATTTTTTAATATAAAGGCATGCAGTAATTGTGTTGAGTTTCTTAGCAAGACAACTATATTTAATCCTTTAAAATTTACTTTCATACAATTTTTCTCAATTTTATTTAAACTATTTTGTCTACTAGAGATGAGAGGGGAAAATGGAATATTTTTTAAATTGGTTTAAAAATGCAAAAAAAAACATAAAAAATGAGTAAATATATAAAGTAATAAAAATAAATAAACAACTGATTTTTTTACCTTAAAACATGAAACTGCATTTCTTAGCAACGGTTACTAAATTTTGTATTAAAATTTCGTTTGCAAGTTTGATCTCAGTTTTAATTTAATATTTTGTTTATTGTTTGCCAAAAGGAAAAATATCGGGTCATATTAAATTTAAAACACACCAAACGATGACGATGCGAAATGTTAAACTGAGTTCACTTATTGAAATTTAATTTTTCCGACTGAGTGAAAATAATGCCTGGACCGGGACTCGAACCCCGGATCTTTGACTTACAAGGTCAAGGCTTTACCAATTGAGCTATCCAGGTCGACATCCCGGTCAGCATTACTCACTCAGACAACCTTTTTGGCAGAAACAATCTGGTCTATCATTTAGATAGCTCAACAGAAATAAGCCGCAGGAAATGGAAAACACCATTAAACAATGGGAGAAAGAAATACAATTTTTAATAAATTCTTATTTCTGTTGAGCTATCTAAATGATAGACCAGATTGTTTCTGCTAAAAAGGTTGTCTGAGTGAGTAATGCTGACCGGGATGTCGGCCTGGATAGCTCAATTGGTAGAGCCTTGACCTTGTAAGTCAAAGATCCGGGGTTCGAGTCCCGGTCCAGGCATTATTTTCACTCAGTCGGAAAAATTAAATTTCAATAAATATGATTTCCTTCCACAGTTGATTGTGTGATTTTATTAAAAATTGAGTTCACTTATCCGAAAAATAAAACTAATAAAACTAAATTATTAAAAAAAGAAAAAAAAAAAAAAAAAACTGCATACTTTACCGAAATATTAAAGTGAGAGATTAATTATGTACAATAAGCTTCTGTTATACGAAATATAATATTTTATCCGTATTACATGTAACACGTATTCGTAAATACATACCTATTATTTAACATGCATACACATTAAGATCAATCTTTTATCTCTATATTAAAATATTTTTGGGCCGATTTATGTCAGTTTCCAATATTATTTCTCGAATCTTTACGCATGATTAAATTATATATAGACAGTGCAGTACATACATATAATTATCATTCATCTGTATATTGCTGATATTTTGTTTACGAAATATTATAAATTATGAATAAATATAACAAAAACATTCTAAATCTCCTAACTTTTGTATGTGGAATAAATAAAGAAAAAAATCTAAAATTAATTAATAGAGTTTTAATACAATTTTAATGCTAGAAATGTTTTTTTTTATATCTATGCTTGACTTTGTTATGAATAAATATTCTTTAAACATTTTAAATTCAAAATTAAACTTTCTTTTCAGTATACATTATAAAGCTTAAAATAACTGAAATGTTATAGATTTTCAAATTTTCGAAGAATCTTTTGATTCTGAACATTTTATGATAAAAAATATAGCTCTCATCTCTCATAACTTTTTTCCATAATTAAATAAAGCAGAATATATTCTTCTGAATTATTATAATTTTCTTGAGCGACACTCCGCAGAATGCTGATGTATTTGTAGAATTCAGTATTAAATTTCTTCAAGAAGTTCATGATAAATTGCAGCTCAAACTTGAAATATTTAAATTTTATGTAACATTTATAAGCGTATGTTTAACTAAAAAATTTATAAAGTAAATACGAAAAAAATATCTATTCTGAATATTTGAAACAAAGGGCAAATTTTCTATTCTAATATCAGTTACAAAGTGATATTTATTCACTTTAAAACAGAACATAGAAATATATTCACGTTAAATTTGAATCATGAATATGAATGTTTAAGATTTCTTTTTTTATTAGTAGTAATTATGAAGTATGAATAAACTGAAATCTTATATACTTTAATAACGTATAAGCTTCAGAAAAGTGAAACCACTACCTGACGTTCACTTACACATAATAATAATAATAATAATAATAATAATAAAGAACTGTATTTGTAGTCACTAACTTATTGTAAATAATGAGTATGATGTAATTTGGATATGGTATAATATCCATCACTTGAACAAGTGTGGGTGTTTACTTATTAAGTAAGCGTTAAATATACGAGTAACATCTATGCGTATAAAATTGCGTGTGTAAGTCTTTGAATTTCTAGAAAATAAAAATCTAATAAATTTGTCACATGAGAACAAAAAATAGTAATAAAAATATTAAAAAATTGCATATTTATTCTAATACGCTGATTTTTACCCAAGGCAAACACACGGTAATCAGCAATATACATGGTAATCAAATAATAGTAAATTCGTATATCCAAGATCACATTGTTTCCGAATACTGCCAAGTTTTTTCCCCATTTCTAGCCGATGATACTTTCATCCCCTTCCCCCCCAAAAAAAAATTATATTATTATTATTATTATTATTATTATTATTATTATTATTATTTTCTAAGTGTCAATATTTTCTATGATAAAATTGTGATATATTGGTAAAGCGTCTCCTGTCATAGTTTATACATCCATTTTACCTATAAATAAATTCTAATAAAAAGAAAGAATCGGAAGCCTATTTATATTTTCTAAGTAATAGATATAAATTTCTTTATAAAAGTGAATACGAAAATACTTTTTTTTTTCTTTTAGTTTATTCTTTAATGTAAAGGCATGCGGTAATTGTGTTGAGTTACTTAGCAACGATAACTATATTTAATTCTTAAAAATTTACTTTCATACGATTTTTCTCAATTTTATTTAAAATATTTTGTCTACTAGAGATGATAGGGGGAAAAAGAAATATTTTCTAATTGGTCTAAATATGCAAAAAGCATAAAAAAATGAGTAAGTAAATAAATAAAATAAAATAAAATAAATAACTGATTTTTTACCTGAAAAAAAAGAAAACGCGTTACTTAGCAACGGTTACTAAATTCTTTTATTAAAATTTCTTTTGCAAGTTTTATCTCAGTTTTAATTTAGTATTTTGCTTAGTGTTCGTCAAAGGGGAAAATATTGGAACATATTAAAGTTAAAACACACCAAACGATGACGATGCGAAATGTTAAACTGAACTCACTTATCCTAAAAAAAACTAATACAACTAAATTATATACATATTAAAAAAAGCATATTTTATCGAAATATCGAAGTGAGAGATTAATTATGTATAATAAGCTTCTGTTATACGAAATATAATATTTTATACGTATTATATGCAACACGTATTCGTAAATACATATCTATAATTTAACATGCATGTACATTATGATCAATGTTTCATCTCTATACTGAAATATTTTTTGGCCAATTTATGTCAATTTCCAATAATATTTCTCGAATCTTTACGCATGATTAAATTATATATAGACAGTGCAGTACATACATATAATTATCATTCATCTGTACATTGCTGATATTTTGTTTACGAAATATCATAAATTATGAATAAATAAAACAAAAACATTCTAAATCTCCTGGGATTTATCTCTAAAACTTTTGCATGTGGAATAAGTAAAAAAAGAAGAAAAAAACTTAATTAATAGAGTTTTAATAAAATTTTAATGCTAGAAATGTTTTTTTTTTTTTTTTTTTTTTTTTTTATATATCTATGCTTGACTTTGTTATGAATAAATATTCTTTAAACATTTTAAATTCAAAATTAAACTTTCTTTTCAGTATACATTATAAAGCTTAAAATAACTGAAATTTTACAGATTTTAAAATTTTCAAAGAACCTTTTGATTCTGAACATTTTCTGATAAAAAGGATATCTCTCATAAATTTTTTCCATAATTAAATAAAGCGGAATATATTCTTCTGAATTATTATAATTTTCTTGAACAACACTCAGCAGAATGCTGATGTATTTGTAGAATTCAGTATTAAATTTCTTCAAGAAAGTCCTGATAAATTGCAGCTCAAACTTGAAATATTCAAATTTTATGTAACATTTATAAGCGTAAGTTTAACTAAAAAATTTATAAAGTAAATACGAAAAAAATATCTATTCTGAATACTTGAAACAAAAGGCAAATTTTCTATTCTAATATCAGTTACAAAGTGATATTTATTCACTTCAAAACAGAACATAGAAATATATTCACGTTAAATTTGAATCATGAATATGAATTTTTAAGATTTCTTTTTTATTAGTAGTAAGAAGGTGGAGGGGACTTTATTTTAGAGAGTTATTAGAATACGAAAAATAAAACTTTTGATTTTTGCTTTTATCTTTGATATATTATTACCGATTTTATTATTTATGCACAATTTTGAAACTTTTTTTTTTTTTTTTTTAAGCTGTCTTATTAATAAATAAAGAAAAAAAAAAAAAAACTTATTTTATGTTGTTTCATTTTTGAATATTTACAGCTCAACAAAAAGTATTTATAGAATGTTATTATAATTATTATTATTTATTTATTTGCTGAAATTTTGGCGCCGTCTTTTTGATGTGCATTTTGGTGAAAAATAAAGTTTTTTCCAATAATAAATAAACTTTCCTTTCTCTAAAGCTATGATACTAGTAACATAATTTAATGTGATCACTTTTACTAGTCTCTGTCCTAACTGAAATACATAGTATACTTTGATTGCATAAAATTGCTTTGAATGATCTGCAATCAGTCCATTGACCTGCAATCAGCCCATTGAACGACCTGCAATCAGCTCATATTAAGTTACGAAAAACACATGACAGATTTATATCGCAGCTTTTTTAAAGGCAACTTTTTGTATTTTGGAAAAAAAAAAAAAAAATCATTTTTTAGGATAATTTCGTAATTTTCATGAAATTCGGATGAGTAGCTAACAGGAAGCTGTTATGAAAGTAACAAATTTATTTTCAGATAATTTTTGTTATTCACTGCTATGTTAAATTCTAAAAGGGCACTTGGTATTACAATTCGCCTATAGAGAACACAGGAAGGGATTAATCAGGTAGTAAATTATGATTTTTTTTTTTTTTTTTTTTTTTTTTTTTTAGTTGTGCAATATCTAGAATGATTTTGAATAAGGAAAGTTTTTCTTTCTCTGGTGGGGATATCTTTAAATTTTGTAATAAAATAATTTTTTTTAAATGTATTTATGATTCGTATCTGTAATTACTTTAAGCGTCGCATTTATTTGTAAGATCGTAAAAGAACGGGATGACAACGCATTTATATATTATAAGATCGAAAAAAAGATCGGGAAAGAACGAGATAAACGACGACCAACAAGAACCATTAACCATGACAGACAGTCAACTTTTCCCCAAATTGCTACAGATTTCAGTTCTGGGGCATCAACAAGTTTCAGCCTGAGAACTATTCAACAAACCCTTATTGATATGGGCTTTCGGCACTCGTGTACCGTTGTTGACTCCTCGACTTTGCCCCCGCCAACACCGCCATTGGATTGTTTATGACTGGAAACACGTTGCTTCATCTGACGAGTTTCGTTCCAAATTGTATCACTCGGATGCACGCGTTCGGGTAAGGAGACAGTCTCATAAATTCACGGACCTTATATGTTAACAGGGACTGTTCAAACTGGTAGACGCTCAGTCATGTTATGAGGCGTGTGCAGTTACTATGATATGTGACCCATAATATGCCTAGATACGACTCTGACAAGTGACAAATATGTAGGCATTTTGCGTGATCACCTGTACCATTCTTGCCCCTTGTGCATTCTGACGGACTTGGACAAAAATAGAGCAGAACATTGCTACACCACACACCTCGAGAGTTGATACCGAGTGTCTCCAGGAATAATCTTCGGATTATAAACACATCTATTGGCCACCTATATCCCCAGATATCAACATTATTGAGCACATTCGGAATAACTTGCAACGTGCTGTTCAGAATTCTCCATCTAATCGCTCTGCTATGGATTTATAGATTCCGATGCAGAATTCATGGTGTGAATTACTTCAGCTCACCTTCAGATATTAGTCGTTGTATGGCAGTTCTGCGTGCTCGTGGGGCCCCTAAATGATATAAGGTAGATGTACTAATTTTTGCTCTTCAGTGTACATCTACTTCGTATATATATATATATATATATATATATATGCAAGCTTGTTTAGCGTGTTATTTTATTTATTTTTTAACATATTCAAAAACTATTTCAAATACATAAATATATCTTCAGAAATACTTCCGATTTTTCATGTTTCTATTCAGAAAACTTCCCATTTATGGGGGAAAAAAAATTAGTATAATTTTTCCAATGTATAATACCTCTTAATTCAAAACCTTTTATCACTTATTCGGGGGAAAAGGCTGTTTTGACTTGTGTTTGAACCTAGACCTGGATAGACAACGTGACCAAATGTATTTATATGCCTTGATATGATTGAGTTAACTACGTTTCCAGCACTTTTTGTTTCTTTTTTTCAGAGGTGATTTATTTGATGACTGATTCTAATACATTTATCATTGTCATAGCGAAATAAATTTATCGGTTTTTTAACCATGAGAGTTATTAGTGAGATATTAGTGAGAGATATTAGTTTCCATGAGAGATATCAGTTTCCATGACTGATAAAATCTTTTTTAGTTAATAAATATCTGGGCTAATTAAAAAAAAAAATCTTTGATAATGATATATGTGATTATTTTACAATGTTATGTGTATATGTACATTTATGAAGTCTGTGTAATTACGGTATATGAAATACATTTGCATGTATGTTCATTGTTCATCATACTAAGTGTTTTCTTCGTATATATGCAAGTGTGTTTATCTTTATTTATTTATTTATTTTTTAACCGATATGGACACATTTTAAGTACATCATCAAAAAATATTTCTAATATATTTCTCTAATATTATTCTGTCCAGAAACTCCCCAATTCAAAACAAATATTATTGGTCTAATTTTTCAGTGTATAATATCTCATCAATTGAACCTTTCACCACTTCCTTGGGGAAAAAAAAAAAAAAAAAAAAAAAAAAAAAGTGTTTTGACTTGTGTTTGCAACTAGAACTCGATAGAACAACGTGACCGGAAGCCCCGATATGATTGAGTTAACTAAGTTTCCAGTATTCTCTGTTTTTTTCCCTTCATTTTCTCCTTTTCAGAGATGTTTTATTTGATGACTGATTCTGGCACATTTATCATTGTCATTGCGAAATAAAAAATACATAAGAACGGTCACGTCTTCTCCTCGTTTCTTTGATATTTATATTTATACATTTTTTTTTTTTTTTTTTTTCAAGAGTCAGACATTGTTAGTATTAACTCTTTATAAATGAATAATGTTAGATGCTGACAAAGTGTATAAAGAAATCTTTTATTAATGGTTAAGTCTGTGCCATAAATTGTATTTAACGAGTACTGAATTCCCTACAGCTAAGTAATGTTTAGAGAATATTGGATGGGATTTGTATTTATAGTCCTTTTGTGTAATCACGGGAATCAGAGCTATTAGTTCTGTAGAAAGTTTCCAAACATTAGAAAGCAGTTTTGGGGTGTAAATAAGAAACATTACGATAGTTAACTGCAATAGAAAATAAAAGTAAAATGCACTGCTCAAGATGAATTTATTCGAGCATTTAAAATGTCATTAAAGATTTGAGATAAAGATAAAGAGATTTTCTTCTGATATTCTTCTTTGTTATTTCCTTTATACGTAATAATTAATCATTACAATGGTCACACACCAGGAAGGAAGACTTAAATTAATTAAAAATAATTATATATGAAAGCCTTATATAAAGCATCCATATTAATTAACACGGGATTTCTGCGTCTGAGCTAAACTTTGAATCATAAAGTTAAGAACCAATAAAACAAATGTAGAGGAGATTATATTCGCGCCAAAATGAGTACTATTTAAGCGGTTACATGGGATAATCGGTACCTTTTTTTGCATATTAGTTCTGCCTAAATAAATTCAAGCCGAATGTCACCCCGGAACCGGAACGCCAGTATCGGTGTCAGGTTAAGATCGTCTATGCTATACGGCCGGCGTACGAATGCTAAATATACTTGTTTGCCTGTCAGTAAACTGTAACCTGTCTTCATAAAGCATTCAATAAATAACTTCGTTATTCAACTGGACTCTTTAGTTGAAAGACAACACTATGGATACAATAAGTGAGTAATTTTATCATAACTTATATATATATATATATACATATACATATATATATATATATGTATGTAGTGGTAAGGCTAGAACTCAAGTGAACAAATATTGTGGTTATTTATCCTGCAAGATACAGTCTTACTTAAAAACATCAAATATTTTTTGAATTTTAGTTTTGAATTCTCTTGCTTTTTAATTCGCTATCACAGTATAGGTATGGGGAATTTTCGTATTCACAAAAAATTTTGCATTCGCTCCCTCTTTTTATCTTCATGAATTATAAAACTATGATGGAACCTTTTTTAATTTTTATAACGATTTATTTTTTAGAATATTTTACATGACGTAGTAATAGACTTGATTTTGGGATGTACTGGAAAGAAAATTTTCAGTACAAAAGAAGGTACTTTTTCAGATTTATATCAAAGTCCTGGTTTTTATTTGTTTATTTATTCATTTGAACTGTATGTACTGAGTACTGA